>CATQJA010002344.1:0-12288 GCA_958295435.1 Mesorhabditis spiculigera
ACGCTAATATTTGCCATTTTTATAAGCACCTACCATTAATGCGCCAGAGAGCCAAAAGCCCGTAAAATTAAGTGATTTCAAAAATTCGGCGCCTGCCGCTCTATTTTTTAAGAATTAGCGTCAATTAACTTTGAATCTATCCGGATTTCTTTACCTTTTCGTTACGAGTATACCTCTCACTTTTAGCCCCCGAACGACCGCTGCTCCGGGCAAAGCGTCAATATAACTACTATGGCTATGGATACCGCTACCCGGTTGGATATGCTTTGAACACCTGGTCCTATAGCCCGTACAACTACAACTACCAAATCCCGGATCTTCACATTGCATCACCCTACGGACCAAGGAATTATCCGTGGTGATCAGGCCCGTAAGAGGGGCGAGGGGCGAGCCGCCCCCCTGAACAAATCGGCGAAGGCCGAAAGTTCATAAGGGGGACCCTTAAGGATTTCATTTTTCCAAAAATTTTTGGTACCTGCGGCGCTGTTTTTGGGCTATTTTTAACACTAGTTTTAGTGTTATAAACCCTATTTTTTCAAAAATTTTGCCTGCGGCGCTGTAGTTTTAGTCATATTAGTGAAAAATTTTTGGGGTCGCCCCCCCCCCGAAATTTGGGTTTGTTACGGCCCTGGTGGTGATCCATTGAATAAATAGTTCTTCGGATTAGTCATAACAACAGACGAATCAACCGGGGTTTGCTTATACTTCCGAAAATCTGATTCCCGAAATTGGTTCCCGGAGCCCCGAAAATCGGAGCCCGAAATCCCCTGGATTCCCGAAAAATTCCGAGTCCAAAAATCTGACTCCCGAAAGTCTGACTCCCGAAAATCGACTCCGAAAATCCTGAATCGAATTTGGCTACTGGTTTTTAGGCTTCCGGCCCCAAAAAAACCCAAATCACTGCGGGTATTTTCGGGACTCCGATTTTCGGGAGTCAGAATTTTCGGGACTCAGATTTCGGGACTCACATTTTCGGGACTCCGATTTCTCGGACCTGAGTTTCCTGGGAAACCAAGTTTCGGGGATCCCATTTTCGGGAGTGTCATCGGAATTCACATTGCATCACCCTACGGACCAAGGAATTATCCGTGGTGCTCCATTGAATAAATAGTTCTTCGGATTAGTCATAACAACAGACGAATCAACCGTAATACAGTTGAATAAATGTGCAAAGACAAATGACGCGCAAAAATTACCATTTATGTTTGCATACGTCGTGGGAAAATCTCGATCTCGACCACTTATCCAGGGTCCTAAAACTCAGGTTTTCTTTCTGGAGAAACTCAGAGAAAAAATGCATCGGTCGACAGCTCAGCCTACCACGCAAAACAAATATCGCGAAAGTACACTAGATTCCATACCACTACATTCTATTGCATGAATTTGTTTTGATTTGAAATCCTCGCCGTCGTATCTTATTCCTTAAAGGGGCTCCGAACTGCCAAATCAAAGCCCTTTTGGGAGGGCTCTTTGATTTCTGGCAAATTGCCAGCGGGCGCTGCGGGACAAGAGCCCTCACCCTTTCGATTTTTGCGCGAAGTTGTTTTTGCCCGGTTTCTTTGGGAAAACACTATAATTCGCGCATTCTGAGCCCATTTTTGAAATCCTCACTCAATTTTAAAAAGCTTTGGTGTTTTAGTCATCAAATTTGGCCCAGAAACAGCCGAGAACGTGATTTCGAGGTGACAACAGGCAATTTCAAATTTTGCGAGCGTCCCGGCCCCTGGGCGTACAGAGGCCTCCGACGTACAGGGCTCCGATTTTCGGGCCGTCACTCAATTTTTGGCATTTCGTAGCCCCTTTAATACCAGGAAGTTTAAAACCTATAACTTACGCACCACGGAATCCAAAAATGATCTCTCGATGGTAGCACTGTTTTCCCCCCAACCACTATCAATGCTAAGGGAACGATCGACAATTTCTTGCAACGTACGGGAAAAGTTTATTCATTACATCGGCAATACATGCGACCAGCGGCGGCAAACTTGCCCGCGTCGCTGCAAGCTGCGTGTTTTACAAGCAAATAAAGGGTGAAAATGGTAGAGTGATAAATCTATATCGATTGAAACCTTATTGCTGCAAAAATCGCCTGGGGACCATGCATCCTACCTTCCAGTAAAAAGTACAATAACCGCATCTTTTACAGTCCAGCTGCTTAACGCTTCGGTTGCACTGTGCTAAACGATCAGTTCAAAAGCATGAGACCAACTAGATGATGTCGAGATGGCCACCCTGCACTCCGAAATGCACTGGGACCGCGTTCATGTCATAATAGAAGATCGTCGGAATGGGGCCGTCGAATGCTCCACCACGACTATACCTCCAGAATGCCATTGAGACATTGATTCCATTTGCCCCAGCTCCCGTGTATAAGTCGACCATGGTCGCCATAAGGGTCGGAGCCTCGGATTGCTAGAAGCAAAACTGAAGTCAGTGCAACCGTTTATTTTTCAGTAACTGGTTTGTGTCAACAGCCCGCAAAAATATGCTAGAATTGATTCGAAAAGTTCGAAAGGCCGAGTTGTAACATGTGATACCTACCGGAGCGGCATCCGTAACGTCAGCCACCAGCAACACTTGGCATTTCTGTTTTAGCGAAGCTTCTATTGCAACGGAGTATTGAAATAAGTGCACCGCGAAAATAAAAAAAATAGGCGCGTTTTGAAGCATCGGCGTCATTCAGGAACTTGTCGCGCTCAGGTTGTGGATAGCAAGGCTGATTAGCGAGCGGCCATAGGTCGAGAGAGACCCGTATTCTAAACCCCCTGGGGCGCTTCACGTTCATGACGGCTTCTCGTGCGAGAATCACTCTGCTGCTTGCAGGTGAGAAAAACACGCATCGATCGACCAAATTCTTGAATAGCATCAATCGTCGGCCTGCCAAAAAAAATGACGATGAATGAAAAATGTGAAACTGTTGGATTTACAGCTGTACGAAAACTTTATTGATAGCCGATGCCGTGCGGGTTGCTGTTATTCTGTGACGGTGGCATCTGACGTTATGCAATCGGTGTCTGAAAATGGTAATGAGACATTTTTTGCAAAACTTGGTTTTGGTTTTTGGCATCCCAGTCTCGGCCCGAGACTCTCGGGCAGTGCGCTAGTTTATTCCAGACAAGCTCGCTTTCTCAAACCGGAGCCTGCCAAAATACCGTGCAAGAGTCCCGGAACTCTGACATCCATTCATCATCTAGCGGAAAAGTTAGCGGCTTTGCGATCCGGCTCATATCTGCGCCTGAAACCAGGGTGGTTGCAGTTTTGCTTCGAAAGCTCGCATCTTGAAGGCTTTTGCATTGTAACTGACCTTGTAAATTGTATCCATACAAGTTTTCCCGAAAACTAATATCCGAGATCGCGTCTATTTCAGCTTGAGGACTAGAAGAATTGCTGCGTCATGTGAGTGTTACCTGTTACTGAAGAAGAAGAACCTCGCGTCATATCCCCAGTAATTCTTTTCGCTTTGAAAATACGCGATAATGCTAGAAAACCAACTGGAAGAGAAATTTGTCGCACTTGGCAAGCGTTTGGTCTCGTGCACCAGACTCCGTAGCGTTTTCGCTTATGCTCCTGAATCCACGCGCCCAGTCTGCATATGAGTGTGTATTGCCAGCCGTATGAAAATCTGGCGGAACGAACCCCACCTAGTTCAGAATACTAGCTTAGAGTGCAGACCCACCTGACCGATAACCCCGGCCCTGCCGGCAAATAGAAAACGTGCATCCTGCATAGCCTCAAACATTGTTGCCATGGCGGATGCCATCAACCGATGTTGCAGCTCAAAATGTGGCTGAAATAGCAGATTCAGTTTCGGATAGTATGAATATACGCGAGCTCACCCAACCCTCTTTAGAACCGTCGAAGTAGAAGGCGATGCCGCACTCAGCGCGGTCTGTTTCCAAAAAGGGGTCCCGGGTGCGGTTGGGTAGGGAAAGTCTTCCCCGAGGGAAGGTGGGGTTGTCAGAGTGGTCGGGGGGAAGACCGACAGTACTCGTCTATCGCCTTCGGCATGGTTTGCGTGAGGGCCAAACCGACAGGGTACGCAATGCGTTTGAGGTTAGCACCTGGAACGGATGGCCTTTTAGGACAATGGAACAGCCTCGTTCTCCCTTTCTATATACAGGAAAAGAAGAGAAAATCCGGGCGCTAACAAGGAGACGTATTTGAGCCACAAAGTGAATTTTTCGTACGCACGCCAACCTATAACTTGGGCAGTAGAATTTAGTGCTGATTTCAAACCTGTTTTCAAAAACTGGGAAACGATCCGATTCAAGAAGCTATGAAAGTTAGAAGTGCGGAAAAGTCCCAAAAATTCTCAATTTCGGCAAAATTTTGCCTTTTCCACCCTGAAACGGTTCACAACTTTGTTTGGATCTACAAAATTTTATACTCTTTTCGTATAAAAATAAATAGAAATTAACGTCGCAACCAGCGCAAAATCTGCACAAGCTACGCTTGCTCCGTACGCAAACTCGATTGTCACTCAAAAACCTCTCCTGGTAAAAAAGCCCTCTGCTGATTAGGTAACCTGAAGCCAAAACCTGAGAATGCGTGTCCGTAGATGAATAAATTATTTGCAGACACCGGTTGCACCGCATCTACGGCTGATTGGTCGCTTAAAGCGAATCTTATCTGTTTATCCAAAACTCCCACCTGTTAGTGAAGATTAGAGCAACGGCCTGGCCGCTTGTATCGGTCGCAAAGGCCTGCAGCAGCTCGGATGGACCTAGGACGGAGTGGGTGGAAACGCGGGAACTAATTACTTGGCCACTGTGGTATTCATCGCATTTGCCAAGCTAACGTACTGGCTTTCGATTTGGAAAAAGTAATTTAGACCGTAATAGCTGTTGGTGGGCGAGTAAACGGATACAGGACCGCTCGGAACACGCTGCAAGTAGATTTTTCGCCATAGCAAGGCTGTCCTACCTGTCCTACGTGCAGGGCGCGCGCATAGAGCTGATATGGTGAAGTTACAGAAATTTGGAATGCCTGTCGGCCTATTTGTCGCATGTAGTCAATCTGCGTTTCGTAGGTATCCTGAACAGGGCGTTTGCCTGCACGTTCAACAGCATATTTCTCCCACAAAGTTTTCTTACAGTTCTTTCTTCTTTAACCTATCCACTACCCACCCAACTCTCTAAAGAAGCGTCCAAAACGAAGTACAGCAAGCAACTGGCGCGTCGATAGAATGGTGTCGGCATTAATGGCGGGATTGTCGCTTACACCTTGAGCCTGGTCTTTGAATAACTCCATCGTGGCGTCAAAGATGGAAGGGGGGTGATGGAGCATGGGCACAACTTTTGTCGCAAACGCCAAAGTGTTCTTTCGATCCAAAGTGCGCGAGCTTTGAATTTTAAAGGCTTCGGAATCTGGATCAACCTGCCACCCCGACCGTCCACTCTTTGCGCGTGTAGTCCCGGCCAGCCGCATTGATGTTGTTCTGGTCACTGCAAAACTGTATCGTATCTAGGTCCCAGGGAAGGCCAACCAATACCAAACCAAAAAAGCTTGAGGAATTGCCGACCTGCCGGTGAAAAGCACGATAACTGCGTCGTCCACTGCCCAAGCACTAAGCGCTTCGGTGGCACTATAGAGAAAATTGCGGGCTTATGACCAATATTACGAACGAGATAATGTCGAGGTTGCCTCCCTGCATCCCAAAATTAACTGGCACTGCGTCAATGCTGGCAAAAAAACTGGGTCGGGATCGTGGCTTTCAAAAGATCCTCCACGGCTGTATCTCCAGAACGCCATCGAGATGTTGAAAACCATTTGCGCCAGCACCGGTGAACAAATCCACCATCGTGGCCATTAGTGTGGCAGCCTCAGATTGCTAAAACTGACGCTCCGGAGCAGTTTCAAAACCCAATTTTAATAATCTGCGCCAGTTGGCAATTAAAGAGTTTTTCAGAAATCCCTAAAAACGACCAGACATCTAAAACGAGATAGAACTTGTAAAGACCCAATGGGGTTGCATTCGTAACGTCTGCGACCATTAACACCTTGGGCATTGCCGCTGAATCGGCAAGTTCCAACGCGAGGGGAGCATTTGAAACAGTGACTCACAACAAAATATGAACCAGCGCGTGTTCCTGTGCATTAGCAGAAGCACCATTCTAAACCTACTAACGGCTGTTTTCGCTAGCAACAACAGAGAATCGAAGCGAACACACAAGGCGCTCAATGAGGCCCGTAAAATTCTGCGGCTCTAAAAATTTGTGATAAGATTTTTTTGCACGTTCGGCTCGCTGTTGGTGTAGATTTTTGATGAATACGAATTATAAGCCCCCCGGTACGCGTCGATAAGAAAAATTTATAAGACCCCATATACGACTGTTGTTTTGAGAGAGAAATCAGCCTCTTGCTAGTGATCCAGGTCTTTAAAAGACCAGGTTCCAGTCGCTTCGGGCGACTGTAACCATCTGGCCTTCGGCTACCCTTGATGTAATACACCTAACTATCCACCTACTTCTACTAACTACCTAAATACCTTCCCGAAGGCTTTAGATACGCCCCCTAGCTGAAATCCCTTTCAAAAACTACCTAAATACCTTCCTGATGGCTTCAGATACCTCCCCTAGCTGAAATCCCTCTCAAAAACTACCTAAATACCTTCCTGATGGCTTCAGATACCCCCCATGGCTGAAATCCCCTTCAAAAACTACCTAAATACCTTCCCGATGGCTTGAGATACTCTCCCTAGCTGAAATCCCCTTCAAAAACTACCTAAATACCTTCCCGATGGCTTGAGATACCTCCCTAGCTGAAACTCTTCAAAACTACCTAAATACCTTCCCGATGGCTTGAGATACCTCCCTTAGCTGAAACTCCTTCAAAAACTACTCAAATACCTTCCCTGATGGCTTGGAGATACCTCCCTAGCTGAAATCCCTTCAAAAACTACCTAAATACCTTCCCTGATGGCTTGAGATACTCCTCTAGCTGTGACCCCTTCAAAAACTACCTAAATACCTTCCCCGATGGCCTGAGATACCTCCCTAGCTGAAATCCCCTTCAAAACTAACTAAATACCTTCCCGATGGCTTGAGATACCTCCCTTAGCTGAAATCCCCTTCAAAAACTACCTAAATACCTTCCCGATGGCTTGAGATATCTCCCTGAGGCTGAAATCCCTTCAAAAACTAGCCTAAATACCTTCCTGATGGCATCCAGATACCTCCCTAGCCGAAATCCCCTTAAAACACAAAATAACGACCGACCGGATGTGAATGAGAGGAAAAAGAAATGAAATCCTCCGTGAAAATTTTCATCCACGAAACGCGCGGGGATCTGGCTCTCAACTATTTTTTGCGAAAATCATGCCAACCTCCATCCACCACCCCTTTTACTAAGGAAAAAACTTTCAAAGTTAATTTTAATAATTTAAACTAAAAGTTTTTCATAATTTTTTTATCAGTTTGGGGTTCTTACTGACGGCGCACTATCCGAATCCGGAAGGCAGAGAGCTAAGCTCTAAGCTCCTTTCCCTTCGAGCTGAATTCGGCTTCACACAGACGGACGGACGGACAGACGCGTCAAGAAAATTATTATAGTTGATTGGCCACAACAAGTAGTGTTGGAAAAATTTTCTGTGCTAAAAATGATATTGAAGAAGTCCGAATTTCTAAAATTGCGTGTGCGGGGAGCCCGCCTACTGGTCTAAATGCTGAAGCTTTACTGCTAAAAAGGATCAGGGAAGGTTAAAATTGCGTGAGGATTCCGAAAATGGCATGTGAGCGTGCCTTCCTTTGTCAGCTACAGGCTACAGGAGCTCATTTGCAAGAGCCTACTTTTCTACCGCGGGATATGGTTGATGTCTTTCGAAGACCGATTTTACAAGATTTTGAGACTGTTTCCGTCCGATTTCGAAAAAATCACTGTAACTTGTGAAAGCAGGCTCCTCCGGAAATTTGGAAAACAGATTCAGAACCAACAAAAAATCCTGCACACGTAAGTCAGCCACAAATCAGATTCTCAGCCCGTAATATGGTAAAATCAATTTCAAGGATCGTCAAATCGCGTTCGAAAAGTTTGGATATAACCGCTTTGGCGAGGTGTCTGAATATCACGAGAAGTGCCCGCTAAGGAGCTACGCAGTCCTGATGGATCTACCTAATCCATCCAATCCATCTAGCCCACCTAGTCCATCTGATCCACCAAACCTACCTAATGATCTGATGCATTTGGCAGACTGAGGAGGCCACACAATCCTACTATCCTACTATATATAAAAAATAGTGTCTGTGTGTGTGTGTGTATATTTGCATGCAACTTCCGTAAGTATGTACCGCACCTACAGCCTCAGGGGAAGGGTTTTAAGGTACGTATGATACGTCATTAGGTGCGTAATGATTCCGAGATGAGTGCACACACATGAAAGATTTGAAAAATTGCTGTTTTCGCTATTAAAATTGAGTATTTGTAAAGATATCGAAAAATCTCTTTGATAGGAGGCAATTAGCGTGCGCCGGAAGTGGAGAAAGCCTTTATAAAGGGGCAGAGGGGTGCTTTTCATTTTTTTGCGATGAAGGTTCTAGAAGAAATATGCAAATGTTTGACTCTCATGTTCGTTAGACGGGGCCAGGGTTGAAAAGCCGCGTAGCGGTTTTCAACCCTGGTCGAACAATTAATTTGAACACAAATAAATCATACTCTATTGCCGTATTCCCTTTAATTGAACCCACCGTGAAACGGCGAGTTCGCAACGAGCTTCAAAGCCATGTCTTCATTTAAATGCGCTATTTTAGAGCTATTTTGCAAGATTTATCGGGTTCTCGGGATTGCATACTCTGATACCGTTTTTGTTAGCGAACAAAATGATGCTCCAACATTTATACGATTCACACGAAACAAAAACGCACTTTGAATAGCTATAGGTTTTTCCAGAAAAAAGGAGATAATTGATAAATAGTTACTGACGAAAATGCGAAAATTGGTCTATACTTGAGAACCTAGACATTCGAGAAGACGACATAGTAGTGGTGTGTGTGTGGGATAGACCCGGATTTGGAGAATGGAGTGGCTGGGTTGGGTTGCAAAGCAGCGAAAAAAACACAAAGTGTCACAAAACAGACCAGAATACGGGCTAGGCATCTAGAGCAGAGCAAGAGGCAACGGTGACGAAGCGCTGACAAGAAATTGGTAAATGCATTAATAGGCAAAAAAATAAGAATTCGGGGGACAGAATTAGCCTGAAAGAGATCGCAGAGATCAACGGATCAGCCGAGCCGATCACCTACCTGGGGATCGGCTCCAGGGGAATATTAACGGGGTATTAAATGGAAGCCGACGGCATAGGCAATCGTTTACGCGCTGGAAAGAAAATGTCTCTGCGCCTCTACACAGGGCGCGCCCTCTGCCCTGTTAGCTACTTGCCAATTTGTTGATGGGTAAAGATCGACACATGCCGTCAGCAGCCCTTTAAGGGGTTATTAGGGGGTAAAATTCAAACATTTTCCGGCGGGCCCATTATCGAGAGATTCGAGCGGCCGGTGTACGGGTTCGGGGTCGTGAAGTTTAGGCTAAAATCGAAGAATTAGGTCATGGCTTGGGTCTAGATTTTCTCGGCAATAGCAATTTCGCGTTGCCTGCATTCTCCTACGCGAATCCATGCGCTGTGCACGCGTTGCCGTCGCGCTGCGGCTTTCAAACGCGGGGTGTGCGCTTACTCAATGCGCTGCGGCAGCGGACGCGATGCGTTGCAGCCGCGTGGCGGTCGTTTCAAACGCGCTGCGTTGCGCTGCTGTGGTGGGGACGCGTTGCGAAACTACTCATCGGTTGGCGCAAAGTGGCTACGGTGTTCCCCTTAACCTTCAAAGAATCATCTAGGCAGGAGCGCCATTTTTGGCCATCGATTCCGTAGAAATTCTACCGCGCCGCGACACGCAACGCGAGCCCCCTGTTCAGCTGTTTTGAAGCGACCTCCCTTATATCGGGCTAAGAGGCTTTGCGTGCGTTGAGCAAGTTGAGCAAGCGTTGGATTATGGGATTAAGGGGGTAAGCCGGATGTAACAGAATTTCAGGTAAGAGTACTTTAACCCCCCCCCCCCCACCGTCGAAGGGTCTCAAAGCTTTCGGTATTTTCGCGTATTTTGTCGGGATTTTTGCAACGTCATTCGATAGAGCGTCAAAAAATATACTAAGAGTTTTAATTTGAGCCTACAATAATGCAAGATAAAAAAGTTATAGCCAAAAACCTCCGGCTTTTTGGGGGGAAAGTAAACCGTAACCGAATTTCATGATCCACTTACCACTTTGGGGTTGTGGGCTCGGAGTGGGTGAATGAGTGGGGGTGGGGCAACGGACGTGTCGACACCGACGGGTCCAATGGGGCAGTGTGATCCAGACTCGTCTTCGAATTCGACGTCCCGCATTGCATCAACGCGGGCACCGGATTCGACGCGAATCTGGAGACGCCCTGCCTGGGCTGGATGATCACAGCCGACGTGTTCCGCCGTTGCGGCCCCGGCGATTTCGTGTAGTCATCTAAAAAATGTGGTTTTATAGGTTACCTCCGAATTTAAAAGTTCAACCACAAGCCTTGCACAGCAAATATGTATAAAAAGGGGGCGGGGCCAAGGAAATGGGCGGGGCTAGGCCCTGGAAAATGAAAAAGACACCAGAAAATGGGCGAGGCGGGCCGGTGAAAACACGCTGCTAATGATGGCAAATCAAGAAAAATGGTAGGTGTACGATATTTAATTTTTTTAGTGGAAAACAGTGGCTGAAAAGCTACTCTAAATGTTTTATAGTAGAATTAAAAAAGTCGATAAAAAAATATAGAAACTTTTTGTTAATAAAATCGAACAATAACTGTTTGAAACTATTAATGAATTCTACAAAAGAAGCCGTAGTGTTCATTACCAACTAATTCTATGAAATAAATTTAAAGTTATTACTATAAGAAAGCTATAAAAACTATAAGAAAAAGTGAAAGCTTTGATTTTTCAGATTAGCAGCTTTTGTTAGTCGAAGCAAAACAATAAAACAAAAACTTCGCAATTAGCAATAACGCGTAGCATCGGTTAGAAATTGTTAGGTTTTGCGATTACTTAAAATTTGTGGAAACCTGGCCAAAATAAGCAATTTTCTGCAGTTATGTAATAGGGTTAGAAGGCGTGCTGATGAGGCAAATTCTGCGAGAGAAAAGAAATGTATTACTGGCCGGCTAGCTCACCTTGGCTGGCGGGGGTTAGCCTGAATTGAATGGCAATCGTTAATAGGGTTATATATTAAAGTAACACTTACTCTTCGAGCCGACCGATTTCATGGAGTGGCGGCTGTAGTTGTTGCCGGGCTCGGCGTGGATGGCAGATTCGATTTTGTCCTGGAAGGGGAAGTTTGCTCAAGATGAAAATTCAGCCAAGAACAACCTATCCGAGCTACCTTAAAGGGATACCCAAGGTTTTGGTGCCAAATATATAGTTATGTATTCAGGGCAGTACAAATGACACGGGAATTTTGTGCGGCAATGAGGCGCCAGTGCCGCACAGAATTCGGACACCTTTCCCTCTTGTGGCGTTCGATCCCACCCAATGGCTAGCCACTATGGCCTAATGTATACATGGGTCGACGCTTGCATGCGCCGCATAAGCGTGGCTGGCCACGCTCTTCCGGAGCGTGGAGGAGCACGCCTATGCGGCGCTTTATGCGTGCTTTTTCACGCGCGCGATTTAACTCCAAATGCAAATCAAAAATTTAAAGGACATATATTTATGATTTCGATTTGCAAAAATGAATTGCCGATACATAACTATCAGAGTCATCTTCAAATTTTGATAAATAAACAAGATACACGTGATTCAACTTCTTGTTAGTCAAATTCTCGAAAACGGATCGAATTTTGCTTTCATGTCCCTTGGAAAACTTTGATATTGCATTTTTATAAGCTTTGCATAAGCGTTTCCGGAGCGTGGCGGGCCACGTTCCTCATTTCGGCGTGGTTTGGATTAAGCCGTACGCGCGCCAGCGTGGCTCTCCACGCTCCGGAAGAGCGTGGCCGGCCACGCTTATGCGGCGCATGCAAGCGTCGACCCATGTATAGCCTAATGGATACTATCCAGGCTTACAAAACGGCGCTTCCGGGGTTCGACCCCACCCGCGGCATGGTTTTTGCTTTTTGAACCCCGAAAAGGTTGGGCATCCCTTTAATGGCACACGGACATCAGAAAGCCACCTCCAGCGTCGCTAGGTCTAGTCAGCGACGTATAAATCCAAAACATGCATTTGGGAGAAGTTAATTCAAGATCAAAGCCTAAGCATACGATACAATTAATCTCACGCTCGTCCGTT
>CATQJA010002345.1:0-12374 GCA_958295435.1 Mesorhabditis spiculigera
GGGTCGACGAGCAGTGAAAATAAAGTTTGATTTTTAATAAAAGAATTGCTTTTTCGAACGTTGACACAGCTAGGGCTTTTCGTGAAAATAATATTTTTGTCCCGGTTTCTTTTTCGGAAAAGGGTTCTTAGCGAAAATCATTTCCAATATCTTCCAATTTTGCAATTTCCCTTATCTGCTTTTCCCTTCTGACACAGACCACTAAAATACATAGATTTCCCAGCAAAGTCTTTGCAAGATAGAACAATAACTTATTTCCTGGACTAATATTATAATGGGTAACTGCATTGGCAGCGTAAAACAGCATGAAACGAGCGCAATAAACAGAAATGATCCTGATGAGGTTGACCAGGTAATTTAACTATTGAGTAATTCCGCTCAAACCCTGAAATTGTGCGATTTGTGAGTGTTGCGACGCGAAAGGCTAGACTCTAGTCTCCCACCACCGAAACTTTTATTTTATCGTTTAGTCGATAAGCTAACTTTAAGTCAAGCCTTACCTCTCCATTGCCACTTCAGGCGACAATAATAGCTTTTCAGACACCCTCGACGTCTGATTTCATCAATCTACCCGTCACAGTCCATCAACGTCTCCTCGATTTTGTGAGCACGACAGATCCGAGTACACGGTTCCAATACGCCGCGGCATGCAAATTTTTATGGGAAATGACGGAAGAATCAACGAATGACTTGCCGCATTATGATATCGGTTTCTACCGGCAAGAGGCGGTAATTTCGTCCGGTGAAAAGATTGGCAGTCCACGTACCCAGAAGTCCCGAGTTAATACAATACGTCAACAATAACGTCGAGCAACTAATTATACACTGGTCCGCATAATTATAGAGCCACCCACAATTTTCCGAAAATCTCAATTTCTGGCGGCTTTCCCGAAACACTTTCTATTAATGAAAGAAATTAATGAATTAAGAAGTTGGAGTTGGGCAGAAAGTTCTGGTCAAAAAGCAAAATAAAAAAATCGTGAGCGGGTTCGAACTGTCGCCAGCATCCTATCAAGTGAGTCGCTTACCACCCGGCCATTCAACTGGCGATTCCATAGTGATGGGAGCGCCTCGTAAACCTATCGTTAATGCTAATTTTTTGGATGTAAATCATAATTTTCCGGAAGTGCTGTATCTCTGTCCAGAGGTCCATTTAATTCTGACTAGAGGGTTGGAATCGCCATAGTCGAAAACCTAGGGGTAGCCGCGAGCGTTTTTCGAAACTCCACCGTGCCAACTTGAGGTTCCCTTGTAAGTTCTGTCCGATAGCGCTATGCGTCATCAAAACCATAAATCATTCCGACGCCCCCAAAAATAGCGACGCCTTATCTTTCCCGGTCTGTTCTTGACGTAGAATTCCGTTTGATTTGCGGAACTCCATATGGAAGGCTTTCCTATAACTGAATGACTATTCAATCCTGTGGACGTCATTGCGGTAATCAACAGAGACGCAGATAATTTAAAAGGCCGTCCGCCAGTCACTCGAACAGGCCCCATACTAGCTTGGCACAGTTTTTTTCGACCCATTTTTTATGACGTCATCTGAAAGAGCATGGTCGAATTAGTAGAGTGGGATGGTTTTGAAAGTTTTAAAAGTTTGATTTTGAGGTTAAAATCGGCCTCAAAGTTGCCGACACCCAAAAAATATATCGAAAACTACTGAACGGAATTTGCTGAAACTTTGTGACAATCCCTAATTTGGGTCGGGGAACATTTTTCTAATACATTGCAAAACCAGAAAGTGGCCGGAACATAGGTATCTTGCGTACTAAAAACAGTTTTTTCGGAATTAGTAGTTTTACGGGTGATCGCTGCATCAAGCGATTAGTACCAAAAGATGCACCGAAATTTTCTCTATCGATTGATGTATCTTTTATAATGCAGCGAGCACCCGTAAAAACCGAAAAATCCTCCTGAATGGGTGGCCGGAAGACCAAATTTGGCAAATATTTCAGGAAGTGACATGGTTATGGTTCTATAGCCCGAGTTAGGATAATTGCAAAAAAGAGCAAAAAGAAATTCGCTTTCTAAAGGTGGGTTGGGATTGATCTAAGGCCGCCCCGGCGCAAGGATCCCACGCCACTACCAATGCACCACAGCGACAGCCGAACAGGCCTGCAGCCTAATCGGCCCCCGGAGGCCACTCTCTCACTAGCCCCCACTATCTCGCCTACTCTAGCCTATCCCCGCCAGGAATTCTTCACCAAAATGGCCGAAATTGACGCTTTGGCCACCCATTCAGGACGATTTTTCGGTTTTTACGGGTGCTCGCTGCATTATAAAAGATACATCAATCGATAGAGAAAATTTCGGTGCATCTTTTGGTACTAATCGCTTGATGCAGCGATCACCCGCAAAACTACTAATTCCGAAAAAACTGTTTTTAGTACGCAAGATACCTATGTTCCGGCCACTTTCTAGTTTCGCAATGTATTAGAAAAATGTTCCCCGACCCAAATTAGGGATTGTCACAAAGTTTCAGCAAATTCCGTTTAGTAGTTTTCGATATATTTTTTGGGTGTCGGCAACTTTGAGGCCGATTTTAACCTCAAAATTAAACTTTTAAAACTTTCAAAACCATCCCACTCTACTAATTCGACCATGCTCTTTCAGATGACGTCATAAAAAATGGGTCGAAAAAACTGTGCCAAGCCTTGTTCGGGTCTCTCGCAAACGGCCTTTTAATTCATTTTCATTCCTACTGAATTCGTCTTATTTCTACCAAATATCTGATCGCGTAGCCCCAACCGATGGATCAATTTCTTTCATATCTATGCCTGGGACAACGGAGAGACTCAGGATCATCAATTTACAGTGCTGAAGTTGAAGCTGCATTCGATGATCCTGAGAACGAGGTAAGCCACCAGCTAAAGCGGTTATTTGCGCCGAGCTCCGTGTGCGCAAAAAAATCAAATTTAATCAAGTTCCATTATTTCAGGATCACCCATCAATAGGTTTCATCGATCTCCCTATTGTCGTCCATCGGCGTCTACTAGAATTTATCGGCGCAGACCACCCAAAGACACGATTCCGATATGCTAGAGCTTGCCGTTTTCTATGGAAAATGACGGAAGAATCAACGAATAATTTGTCAAATTATGATGTCATATTGTCTGATGACCCGAAAGTAGAAATATTGTACGATCAGCCACCCGGGAAAAGGAGCTACACCTCTCGCGTACGGATTGAGAATTCGCGTACCCTTTCACTTCTTTTATCTGGAACTACGGTCACTAGGGCTCATATTTTACAATCCGCTGAAAGGGTCCCGAACGGAATGAGAACCACCTGGCTTGAAACATCGAATTCCGTGGGCAATGATGCCGCCAAAATTTCGCTCCTAAAAGCGATGAAGCCACTCCGTCGCGGGTTTAAATATGTGCGGTTTGCGTCGGATTTTAAACAACCGTCACTCGATTTTCTCTATTTTGCAAATGCCCGTATAGAATATCTCAGTTTAAGCGTATTTCTGGAGCCACATTTGTGGGCCGAATTGAAATGCGCGAGTTTTGATGACGGTCGGGACAAGAGATCTGCTCCTTATTCAATTGTACATTAATCAAATCGTGGCCGAATGGAAAGCGGAAATTAGAGAAATTACGAAAATTGACATTTACGGGCCGGAGAACACGCGGGCGGAGAGGTATGCGAGGAGGGAAGAGCATGAAAGGAATGATGGCCAAAAACTTCGAATTAGCACCACCTTTGTCAATTATTATATTTCTAGGGTTTTACCAAATCGCCGTGGTTGCGTTATTCTCGAATAAATGTTTTTTTAAAGATGAATAGAAAACAAATGCAGCCAAAATTCAGAGTCAGCTGGAAGGGAGAATTCAGTCACCTGCAGTCACTTTTTCAGTCAGTCAGTCACTTTTTCACCTTTAAAATAGAACTACGTTAAAAATTAAAATAACTTTTACAATTACCAATTAAATTCATTATCGATTTGTCATGTAGATTTTTTAATGCGTCCGCGAATTTTTCTAGTCCTGAATAAAGTTTTTGAGCATTTTTATCGAAACAGTTCATTGAGAAAGACACCGCCATCATCAACAAACATTTGTTTCCAGCGGAAACATTCTTTTTTCCCTATTTTTCGCTGACTAATCGACTTCGTCGATTTGCGCCCACCTCTTGGAATCACATAACGCCTGATTTTGCCGGAATCTTCTGCTGCATTTAAGCTTCTACCCAACAATTCAATAAACGAATGGATGAATGGTTCTGGGAGAATGCGGAAAACGACTGGAAGGCACGACTAAGTCTCGGAGTCGAAGATCGCTATATTAACTGGAAAAGGCCCGGATCATCCACAACCACCAGGCCAGGCGATGGTAGCCAGGTAATCAAAAAAAAGAAAGACAATTCAATTTATTGTATCTAGATGCGCTTGGAATTTCGGCGCCCGGGAATCGATAGCAAATCGATAATGATGAGCCGCCAGGTAATTAATTCCATTCATTTTATTCCAATTCTTCCCTCGTTTTCTCGGTGTCCGGCGGAGTGTCTGATTTTCGCGATTGTATTGAACTTAACCTAAATTTTCGGGTGATACCTAGCTATAATCCAGAAGGCTGCAGATTCCAGCGGTAAAACACAAAAGTACCGGGGGGCTTTTTTGTGGAATCTCTAGTCGCCCATTCCTTATCGGCGCGTTGCCCGTCACGCAGTGGGAGTCCTTTTTGATGGCTTCTGCCTAAACAAGGCTTGGATTTTTCAAATCGATTCCCAGCCTATCTCATTGACGAATTTTGTACCAACTAGCTGGACAAAATCAATTACATGCATTTGCCGTCGACAATAAATGTGTAAATCCCTGGAATGCTTTGGAATCAGGAAAAAGAGGGTGGGTCCAGCATTCCTAATCTAGCAACGCTTTTAAAAGATAGCCCTAGATTCCATTCATCATCCGCAGCCAAAATTCTAGAAGAATCCATTTTGAAAATTATAATATCAAATTAATGTGTAACTGTGTCGCCGGATTTTGCTTGTTTTTCCATAAATATTTTATTTTCGTGATTTTTGGGCGGAAATTAAATATGTTTTAAAATGAACAAAATTAAATATACATTTTTTGACATCGCATCAAATTTCGTTCAGGCAAGGTTGTCAAAATTCGAAAATGTCGGAAACCTGTTCGCTAATCCATGTACTTATATTAAAAGCACGTGTAAATCTGGCTTTTGCCACATCTTTTTATAAATATTTATATTAAACTGTAATTAAAACTCTTAATATATTTTTCGATGCTCTATCAAGAAAAAAACCAAAAAATGCTCGAACAAATAGTGTTTACTTGAAAAGGTTAGTTGGCTTTAAACGTTCTGTGCGAATGCTAATCACGGTAATATTTAGCCAAATGGCGCCCTGGTATTCATCAAACTACCCCGGGCAATTCACCAACGGCTTCTCGATTTTGTGGGCATGGACGATCCGAAGACTCGATTCCGTTATGCTAGAACATGTAAATTTTTATGGAAAATGACGGATGAATCAAAGGCCCCGTTTTTGCATTATTTCGTTCTGCTTCATCCCACATTTACCGAGATTTCGGTTGCTCCCACGCCATCCAACCGAAAGCCCAACCACACCAATAGGATTTATAGCCCGCGTACGAGAGCATTGCTATTATCTGGGAAAACCGTGTGGTTTACCGAGATTTGGCAAATCCCATACATGACGGTTGGCATGAAAACATTTGAGTTAAAAGTGATGATACTAGAAAAAGACGATTCTGCTCGACTTGATCTACTTCAAAAGATGAAGCCACTTTATAACAAATACAGTCGCATTAATTTATCCTCGAATTTCGCTGGGGCCCCATCGCTTCAGCTTATCCAATACGCAAACAACAACGCCAATCACCTAATCATGGATGGATTTCTTGATTCATCACTTTGGTCCCAGCTTAAATGCCCCAAGTTTTTTGTAAGAATCAGAGAACGGCAAGGAGTACAGGAATATATCGATCTGTTAGTGAATGAGTGGAAATTGGGAGCGCGAGAAATCGAAGAAATTACAATTTTTACGGGACACTCCCAATCTCGTACTGAGGATTACCGACGAGAAATTGATGGACAACGGCTGTCCCTACGGTACCATTTCGCTGCGTGGGCTATTTGCTTTCAATTGCTAAGAGTTAACGAAAAAATGACGATAAAAGAAATAATGTTCGTCATTACATATGCGCTTCTACCCACTCTTCCCCCCTCCGCTTCTTTCTCCCTTCCGGAAAAATATTTTTTAGTGAGTGAGTCCAATAAATGAGTCGGTCGAAGCGATCACGGAAATTGCGGTGCAGTACATTTTCACGCCGGTTTCCTCCTCTAATTAACTCGTTATAGGTTTAATGCACATTACCTCAATTTGTTATTGATTTACCCCGCAAATCTTTTAATGCAACCTCGAAATTTTTCCGCCCTTGAATAAATTTATATTTAATCCAGTATAATTCAAGCATTTCCTTGTGCAAGACACTGCCGTTATCAGCCGAATTCAGCTTCACGCCCGCAAAAAGTGGCCCTTATCTTCTTTTACCCGTCTTTTGCTAGCTGCCAGATTTCATTGATTCCCACCCGAAGCCGTTTCAAAACAGAGCAACTCCTTATTTGCTGCAATTTTGGCCCAATTGGCTTTTCTAGTCAATAATTTAGCCCTGAACGAAGAATGGCAAATCTGGTCAAGGCAGCTCAGGTAATTTCACGGGGCACCGAAGTGGCAAATCAAAGCCCGTTGAAAGAGTTCTTTGATTTTTGGCGAAAGCCAGCGGGCGCTCCGCGATGGGAGCCCGCACCCCTCCGATTTTTGCGCGAAATTGTTTTTGCCCGCTAGATCTATAACCGACAATGCTAACGTGTTTGCTATACTTTCAAAAACGCCGAAAAATCATAATTTCGAAATTTGAAAATTTGGAAATTTCATACTGTCGAAATTTCAAAAAATTTCAGAAGGTCGAAGTTTATATAAGCGAATTTTCCGAAAAGCCCTTCAAAATTATGCAAAAAAAATCGACTATCACTTTCCACAAAATGAATTTAGCTATTATGATAGCAAATCAACATTTTCAGGTGCCAGCAACAAGTGAATGGGTGAACTATACGGTCCGGTTCTACCACTCCCATGTAGGGTATATGCGCTCAGCGGACCCATTTGGGACTGAAGAAAAGCTCTATTATCCTGATACCATGCAAATTCTATCCGGAGCCAAGGCTTCCACGATTGAGATAGGAAATTTGCCGGAGCATGGATTTCCTCCAGGGATGCAAGCTTATATTCTAGACATTCAACGAGTTCCAACCCGCGATCTCCTTTCGGTGCTCCAAAAGCTGAAACCAATTCATCAGAAATACCATCGCGTTCATCTTCGCCTGAATCGTGAAGATGAAGTTCTCGAGCTAATTCACTACCTCAGCAATCCCATCAATGTTCTGCAACTAACTATTTCTGGATTTGTCAGTCGAAATCTATGGTCGGCGTTGAAATGCATGAGATTCACGATTAGGAGGATGGATGGCATCGTGATAGAGGAAATTGAACAGTGGATCCGGCTGCTCGTGAAAGAATGGCAATCGAAAGAGCGAGAGATTGATGCGATCAAGTTTGAGATGAAGATGCAGCTTCGTGTACACCGGGATCCGGAACGATTAAGTCGGAGTGATGGACAATGCTTGTACGTCGTTAGCACGAATGAGGGAATTGTTTTGAGCTGCAGCGGATCGGACTAGCTGGATCGTTTTAAAAGGTTCGCGGCTTTTCAACCCTGGCCCGTCTAGGACCTGTGAGAATCTTCAATTTGCGTGCGTCTTCCCGAATTTTAGCATGAAAAAAGTGAGAACCGCGCCCTCTATTGCTTTTTATAAGCGACCTCCGCTTCCGGTGTATTGATTGATTCCTAACGAAGAGGATGGCCGAAATTAAAAAAAACCTAATTTTAATTTCGTAAAAAGAGCATTTTCCAAAACCTGACAAGTGTGCAGACATTCCCAGGACATTACGCGCCGAATGACGTATCAAACACTCCCGTAGCTTCCCTCCTTCTTGAGATACGACCGGAATAACCTGACGGAAGTTGCATGAAATGCACACACATACAAAAACAGAAACTAGTTTTTTATATATAGTAGGAAGTAGGATTTTCGAGACAAACGGGTTGGCACAGCTTTTTCTTCTCCATCTTACAGGCGGGCATAGAAACCCTACAAAAACCATAAATAAAACCAATTTTAGAAGGCGGAAAAATTTATTTTCGGGTTTTAGCTAAGCGTCGTAGTCCAAAATCCCCTGATCGCTAGTGTTGGACAGCACCCCAAAGAGAGCACCCCGGGGTGCCCCCAAAAAGCACCCCGGCGGAGAGAGGGGTGCTCTGGTAAGCACCGCCCCTTCTGTAATTCCTCTTTTGGTCGAGAGGAATTTCCTACGTGCGATAGCACATACTTGTGCAGAATTCTGCTGATTCCGAATCCGTTTTTCAAGTTGCAGAACCCTCAGATTAAAAAGTTACGAAGCGTTTTTAATACCAAAATGCCACAAGTCGCTTACTTTAAAACAGTTCTAAAAATTCCGTAAGGATACTTTTGGGTGGAAGTAAGACATTTTCGGGGTAAAACGTGCTCTTTCGAATGGGCTATCTCCACAAACCCGCAGCTCGAAATTTCGAAAATCTCGAAAATCGACGATCTTGGGCAAGCTTCCGCCCAAAAAAAAGTGTTTTGCAAATTTCGAGCTACGGGTTTGTGAGATAGCCCATTCGAAAGAGCACGTTTTTTACCCGGGAAAATGTCTTACTTTCCTCCCAAAAGTATCTACGGAATTTTTAGACCGATTTAAAGTGTTTGATCAGGCATTTCGGGCATTAGAAACGCTTGTGCCTCTTTTTTAACTGATGGGCCCGCAACTTTTGAAAACGGATCCGGAATCAGCAACAAATTCCGCACAAGATGTGCTATCGCACGTACGGAATTTCCACTTTGACCAAAAGAGGGTTACAGTCAGTGGGGTGCTCCAGAAAGCACCCCAGCCGCCGTTGGCGTGCTTCCGGAAGCACCCCGGGGTGCTTTTTTAGAGCACTCCGGGGTGAAACAAAAGCACCCCGGGGTGGAAAAAAAGCACCCCGGGGTGTTCTCTTTGAGGTGCTGTCCAACACTACTGATCGCATATTCACAACAGCTTTTCAGCATCGCGGACGATTCAGACAACTCATAACTACTATGCGTCAAACGAGATCACCGGTACTACACTGCTAGACATAATTTTGGGTTCACCCAAAGTTTTCGGCTTTTCTCGCACAGCAATGGGGCTCTCGCCGGGCGCTTTGAGTATAAGGTTTGCCGAGTATATTCTTATCCGGCCTTCAAAGGAAAACCGCGAAAAATTTTTAGTTTTTGTTTAAATGGTTTTTTTTGTAAAATACCATTTTGGCAAGTGGTCATAATTTTGGGTTCACCCACCCAAATCTGCCAAAAAAAAATCTTAAAAACGCGAATTGGTTTATGGAGTGAGTAAATTGGTTAACAATAAGCATAATTGAATGCCTGGACGCTTGAAGACCCCGCTTCACGATGTGGACGATCGGGTTTTCGGCAAGCTTCTGATCGCCGGAGCCTCGGCTCTCGAATAACGCATTCTTTAGCGACTGGACTTCTCGGTTGCAGTGATTATTGATGGAAAATCATGTCACCAGGTGGCCTTAACAGGTTTTTCATCAATGCGTTCCTCAGAATTTCCTGACAGCTCAAAAAGTGAAATTCCGGGGCGCTGGAACCGAGCAAACCTGGGCGTTTGTTGACCGGAATCCGCGCGCTAAATTCATGGAACGTGCGGTTCTGGACCGGATTCGTCCGGAACCATGGCGGACGGAAGCCCTCCAAAGCCTACTCGTGAAGATTCGGCTTCAGCTTCTTGAGCATGAACGTAAAACTGGTGCTCTGGGCCGAGATTTCGTGACTCAGTTCGGCGCAGCTCATCTCGTGGATTTTCGTGGATAAAAAAAAATTGGTGATGAGTTGTGATCTGGTCGCTGTTGCGCTCGTTTAGCTGATGATGCAGGGACGCAACACGGTAGAGGTGTTGACCCAACTAAATTCTGAAGGATGACGTGTGGCGGACTGTGCTAGGAGTCCAGTTTCCTCACGGTGCAGTTTTACGTTCATGCTCAAGAAGCTGAAGCCGAATCTTTACGAGTAGGCTTTGGAGGGCTTCTGTCCGCCATTGTTCCGGACGAATCCGGTCCAGAACCGCACGTTCCATGAATTTAGCGCGCGGATTCCGGTCAACAAACGCCCAAGTTTGTGGTTCCAGCGCCCCGGAATTTCACTTTTTGAGCTGTCAGGAAATTCTGAGGAACGCATTGATGAAAAACCTGTTAAGGCCACCTGGTGACATGATTTTCCATCAATAATCACTGCAACCGAGAAGTCCAGTCGCTAAAGAATGCGTTATTCGAGAGCCGAGGCTCCGGCGATCAGAAGCTTGCCGAAAACCCGATCGTCCACATCGTGAAGCGGGGTCTTCAAGCGTCCAGGCATTCAATTATGCTTATTGTTAACCAATTTACTCACTCCATAAACCAATTCGCGTTTTTATTTTTTTGGCAGATTTGGGTGGGTGAACCCAAAATTATGACCACTTGCCAAAATGGTATTTTACAAAAAAACCAATTTAAACAAAAACTAAAAATTTTTCGCGGTTTTCCTTTGAAGGCCGGATAAGAATATACTCGGCAAACCTTATACTCAAAGCGCCCGGCGAGAGCCCCATTGCTGTGCGAGAAAAGCCGAAAACTTTGGGTGAACCCAAAATTATGTCCAGCAGTGTATGTGTCTGCAGATTTTAACAACTACGTTTTCCCATTCTCTTATTTCCATACCATTCTCTGCAGCTTGAACAGTTTACATTTTGCTCTTTGTCACATAGCTTCAATGCCAAACGAATAAACGGTACGAGCGAGATTTTGTCAATTAGTGATCTGTAGTTTGTCTACATATCAAAAATCGAGCAGAAATATTTTATTATTTTAATCGCAACTGTTAGGTGATAAAAATGTAAATTAAAAGTATGGAAACGGTTCGTAAAATTAGCTTTCAATGAACTGACCGTCTAGAGCAAGTGGAGTGCCATTCTGTCCCCTTACTGGAGTCATCAATTAGCGTGAGGCTTCTTGTTTGAACTTGGCTTTGCTTCTTTGCGGGTATCGATATACTCGTTGTAGGTGTAGGTTTCGAACAAATCAGCATCACTACGTGCCGAATGACATGCTCGGGTATATCTGCATGCCTTAAAAATTACGTTTGTTTCTTCTACGCTATCGTTTTCGATACTGTTGCGGTTGTAGTATTTATTCGAAATTCGGGGGATAAGAATGATCATCGAAAATCCAATTCTTTGAGCTTTTAAAAATTATTTTGGCATGCGAAAATCCACGGGATATAGAAATAAAAATGATTTGGGAATAGGGACTCCGCTTTTCTGTTTATTTTTCAATCGCCGCGCTTCGCGCTCACACCTATAGCTTCCGTTAAAAAATTTGTCGGTTCCGTTGTCGGTTATTTTTTTACTGATTTGATAAAACTCATCAATCATTTGATCTATAAATTTTCTATCTACTGTCTCGTATCGGCGATGGAAATCGGCTAGCTGATGCTTAAAGATATTCCGAATAGAGGGGAAACGGTTGTCAAGGTATTCGACAGTACGAACAATATTGTGCTCATAAAATGAGGTACTATCGAGAGAAAATTCCTCGCCCCAAGGCTCCTTGAGCATATAGTATTCTTCGATGGTTTGGGCTGCAGCTAGCTCTTCTTCAGTGGGATCTGTCCACGCTGGTCGTGGCCACTTCACCCAGGGCCCACGAGGCGTGAAGCCAAGCTCGGCACGCATCTCCTGTAGGCCGATCATGTACACGGAATAATGGAGGAACTGCCAAGCAGCACCTCCTCCTACACCCGACCTAAATGTCATCATCATTGTCGGACTAGAAAATTAGATAAAATAATAATACCCATAATGACACGGCCGGGTAGCAAAAAAAAATTAGAAGACCACGGTTTGTCTTGCGCAAATATTTTTTTAAACACCGCAGGCGGGGCTTCATAGCAGTAAAAACTGTCAAAAACGGTATACCGTGCCCCGGTGCCCTTCCCCCCCCCACTTGTCGGTAACGCGGAAAACCAATTTCTCAAATTCCCAGAAGTCCTTAAAACAAAATATCGATCATTTGCATAGAATTTTACTCGGTGGTTAGCTATAAAATCCTCATTAAATTATATTAATTGATGGATGTTGCCTCTTATTGATTAGCTGGGGATTGGATCGCCTCACGAATACCACGTCAATTTTTTAAAGTTAAACTTACTTCAAAGCATGATCAAGTATCT
>CATQJA010002346.1:0-12391 GCA_958295435.1 Mesorhabditis spiculigera
TTCAAACTCACGTCTCCGGTAGAATGCTTTGAGTTACAAAATCGTAGGAATATTGTTTAGATATAGAATACTTTTATCGCATATAAGATAGTAAAATGAATACTAAAGAGCAGCAAATTCAAAGGTGACGATGACGGCCTTGAAGGCCAGGGGTACAGGAAAACTTGGGTAGTCAGAAGTGCCGGTCCCTCGCGGGCCCGGCTTAAATACAGCATGATGGGCACAAAAACTGGTAATGCTCTGGGGCTCGGCTTAGTCTCTCAGTCGACCGATAGGGGTTCGGGTGGGGGCGAATTGTAACACCGCTGTTTCCATCTCGGAGTCGATCGGGGTTCCTCGGTTGATCCCGGCTGCACAGCTGATCACGTGATCAAGCCCCCCTGGGGCTGATCACCTTCCCGTATTTCCCGCGAGGGAAAAGGAACGGGGAAAAAAGGGTCGAAATTGGCCTTCCGGTAGGAAGGCCATTAAATTCGCATCTTTAGTTGCGAGATTGGGGGCCGCCGCGAAATGCGGAGTGGTGGGGTGGTTGGGCTTTTAACGAAAAAACACAACATCGGTTTCCTCCCTGTTGCCTCGCGTCCCCATCTCATTCCTCCCGATTCTTCGCCTTTGTATTCAATGGCGAGGCTCCCCCCCGAATTGGTGGTGCTTGTATTCTTGCTGCCTCCAATTGGTGGTCTTCATTTCAAATTGCTAGCCGGATGTCCGTCCTGCCCTTATTGTCTGGCCTTATCCTCGTAAGTGCTTTTACCAATTCCTTTCCTTACCCTTGGCTTCCAGCGTCTCTCCGCTACAATTCTCCCACTGTATTGATCTTGTGGAACTGCGAATGTCGGCTCTGGCATGCTTTTTGGACAGCGATGGGTTGCAGATTCTTTGGGGCAATCATGACGGGTTAGTTAGAGTTGAAACTTGCTCTGTAGTTTACAACTTCTCGGGTCTCTTTTTTGGAATTCTGTGGCTTTCAGCGTCGTGGCCGGCGTCGGATGTGTCTGGCATTGGCATTCTCTGTCTGCTCACACGTTGGAAGCAGACCGTTTCTTTCCCTTTAGCCAAACTTCTCCCTCTTCGACGACTGTCTCTCCGACGTCTTTTGCCCGTGCCCGAATGTCCCCCGAATGATTCTTGTCATCCCCTCGTCACCGGACTCCTGTACTTCTTTTTGAGCCTTTCCCTTGTCTGCCATTGTGTAACTGTTGGTCTGTGGGTTTTCTACAAGCGCGCTCAAAACGCTAATCTGCCCGCTCCTGTTCCAGCGCCTGATGTAGCTATCTTTAGAGAGGTTCCTTTGGATGCTAATTAAGTGCTTTTTCTTCTTTTTCGTAAACAATTCCTTTGTTTATTTCCACCGAAAAAAAAACATTGCAGTCCTTCCTAATATCTAATAAAGATTTTTAGACAATTTTTGAAAAAATAATAGAAACAATCTAGAAGCTAGGGACGGGGCAGTGGAACCGTAGTTTTTAGTGCTGCTTCTTTTTGGGCAGTGGCGACATCGACGTCGACATCGACGTGTCCAGACTGAAGGAGCTTGGTGGGCAAGGCGCGTACACGTTCGGCGGTTTCGGCTCTGGAGAAGGTTAATGATGTTGAGATCTTAATACTAGTTTTTACCTTTGACAAACTAAAGCCGAGTGTACGACTGCATCCCTGATGCACTCGATTTGTCCGCAAACCCTTTTCCAGTGCTTGTGGCAACACCCCAACCGCTGACTGGCTGGATGTTGGATACAGTCAGCGGTGAGGCATCGGAGGCACACTCCTGCTTTCCGAAGCGAGTCATGCCTCTCTTTTGCGGTGCCCTCTGGCTGCTTGCATTCCGAGGACGGATGGCCAGTGCGCTTGCATAAGATGCACGTCTCTTCGTTGGCTCTCCGTTTTCTTCCCTCTTCGCGTCGTTCTTGTTCTTGTCGCCGTATCACGCTGCTCACCTTTAAAAATTGTGGCGTGAACTTTGCTTTTTTTTTTTTTTTTAAAAACGTACATTCAAGACCGTCTTGACGGTCGCTTCTCCGATCTGGATCCCTTCCTCCTTCTCGTCCTTCTTTTCCTTGTCGTCGGCCATGCTCGCCTTCTCCTTGCTTCTCCTCTTCTTGATCGCTCGACGGGCGTCTGGAAAAGCTTTTATTCCTATTCTTTGCGTTAGTGTTAGGCGGCAAGCACGCATGGGAACGACAATCGTGCTTCAATTAGAGACAATTCGGGGGAATTAGTTGCAGTGTTTTTCCAACAAATGGACAATGGTATCGTGTTGGGACCATTACAGAGGAACGAGCGTCAAGGCACAGGGGATTCGTTTATGAAGTGCAGGTGAGCTGGAGGGTAGTCGTCGTCCTCATCCTCGTCTGGACTTTCCGGTATGAGCCATCCTGCACTCATTAATATCATCGGCACGCGTTGGTGGCTTCCCCAGATGCTCCGTGCCGCTTTGACAATAGCCATCCTGTTGGTGGCTCCGTTGCACGCGTTGGCGTCTGCTGGGGACAACTCGATCTGTTGCAGGGGGGAGGATGCTTCCGGAGCTTTCTTGGATCCAGGCTTCCCAACGAAGTATTTTTCTTATAAAGCATTCCTCTTCCGTATTTCTTCCCATAATGGTGTCTGTTTCTTGTTCAGTTTGGTCATGACCGATGACTGCGCCCTCGTCTACCTTCCAAGTCGGATATTCGGCCGCGAACTTGTACTTCTTGACCGTCCTGAAGCCCTCGACCTGGTGCCTCACGGTGGTTCGGCACTCCACGCCTAACATTGTTATGGCTTTTATCGTCAAAATCCCTGATGTGATGGTTTTGTTGAGCTCGTTTACCAACCAGTGCAGCCGTGGGAGTTCTTGCGGTCTTTTCTAGGACGGCCACCTGGTTCTTCTTGTCGAGGAAGAGCCTATCGTTGATCATTTCGAAATTCTCGGCAATTAATCCGATATGGATAATTGTCGCGACGTCCGGAGGTTTGGACGGCCAGGTATTGATCAGGTCCGTGATTCGCTTTGTACGGCACCAGATCTTGATGGTTCTCCGCATCTGTTCTTCCAGTTCACGTTCAGGTGGTGTTAGGGTGGTTCGGGGAAGGATCAAGGGTGCAAACCCGAAAGGGCCATGCTCGTGCAACTCATCCAGGTACCTCATCATCGCCATTTTTTGAATCCCTGCAATTAAAGAGTAAATTTTGTATGAGCTTAGGCCAATCTACACTAATGAAAAGGAAATTAAGGAGTAAAAAAACCTTACTTGGCAAACGAATTCTCAAAAAAGGAAAAGAATAGGGGGTGGTTTTCGTTTTGCGCGAGAGAAAAAAAAGGTTCTAATTTTACTACTAGCTTGATTGCCGATTTTTTGGCTTGTTGGCTTAAAGTAGGCATTTGATAATCCACGGGAGTAGTTTGGCCAATCCATAAAGTACGGCGGATACTATAACTACTTGTCCGATTGTATAGGGTAGATTTTGGATCAAATGCTTCCCGATATGCCACGGGTCCGGAATATTCGGCCAATCAATTTGTAACGAACCATTAGTGTAGCTTACGGAACCCACGGCTTCTTTAAAATTTTCAGGGATTTGATAAGCTAGAAAACCGCTTAAGCCCACGGCAATGCTAGCATTTCCACATTTGATCCGACAAGTTTCCACCACTTCAGCTCTCCCAAATCTCCTTCGGATCACATTTTCGCGTCCGTCTGGGTGGCATGTGATTGCCGAAAAATAATCATCCCCGCAGCGAATTGTTGCTCTCGACTTTTTGTCCGAGAAGCAAGTAATTTTTGCTGTTGCTATTGCATTTTCGCCGCCGTAAGTTCCTGTATAGCCACTAAACGACGTTACTCGACATCTCTCGGTATCTTCGAGGCTAGCTAGAGTAAAATTTTTTGCAAATTTGAGCTGCAAGTGCGCTATTAATCCGAAATTCTTGAAAGCTGGGAGGTTATTTCGATTAGTTGTCAATTCGAAATTGGTTCCGATTAGTGGCAACGCATGATTTGGATCGTTAATTTCATGAAACAAGTCCCGTTCCAAACATCGACACACAGCTTTCTCATCATCGGGCTCACAGACACAGCGATCTTCATATTCACACACCGTGCTGTTATAACACACCAAGGCGGGCTCCGGCAGCTTCTCCAGCACCGTAGCCACCTTGTTTCCTGCCCGGATGAAGCGCGCATGCTCATAAGTATTTGCTGCTTCTTCTCGTGCATCCACCAACGTAACTTCTACCGCTTTCCTGAGAATCGTTTCTCCAATATGCAGGTAGAAGTTTTTCACATCGTCATTTCCGGCTACTTCCCTTTGCTCTACCTCGAAAACAGCTCTGGTGTGCCATGCTGCGCATCGAAATAGTTCAAATTCGGTAGGGTTGTTAATTTGCGCGTAAGTACGGTAGAAAAGACAAGCCGCTCCCAAATGCCAACAATGACAAAAAATTCCAGCGCATCCCATCGTACATCGAGTGTTTCCGGGAAAATTATTTGCGTAGGCTAATTCGGGAATTAAAGTGTCGGGCGAAATGGATTCGCACCGACCTTCTTGACATCTTCCAACCGTATTACAGCTCTTGTGGCTCTGCACGGCTTGGGTGGAATTTCTAGTGAATTTCGATACCCCTTTTTGACAAACTTGGGATAAATAGTGAGGGCGTATGATTATCTGTGTTATTAGAGTATCGTTCGCCTTCAGGTGAATACACACTTCCCTTGACACGGGGGTTAGAAACACATCTAGCATACCTGAAATTTGGCAAGCTTGATTCTTCGATTGGCAGCCGATTTCCGTGTGAGATATCACGTGGATCTTGTCGCATGCATCTGTAGTTGGGCACGTTAGTAACACAATCATGGACAACATTGCCATGCTGATTCGCCGTTAGGGAGGCGTCTGAATTTTCGGCAGCACCAGCTCCTGACTGGTTCTTCGGCTGCTTGTGGCTGACGGATTTTTCTGTATCTCGGTCAGTTCGACGTCCCCTTCTTCCACATCGGGCTGCCTTCCCTCTTTCGTGAATCGAACTTTTTTCAGTACTTGCCGTAGCCTGGAGGGTTCTCTTCGCACCGACGTGACTTCCACAATGTCGTCGTTGTCGGAAGAATCGTCCATTAGTTCCTCTTCTTTCTGCCTCTTCAGGTCCGAAAAGAACTTTCTGGCCTTCCTCCAATTTGTGAGCGGTTTCCTGGCAATATTCAAAAGCCCAAGCAGAAGAGTGATCGTCATCGTTATCGCGCTTGTCGTGACGAAAAACCTTCTGGGATTGCAGCTCGGATGGACGAGATTTTCCGTACAAAAATAGCATTTTATGTTCTGACAGAACGGAGCAGGTGGGCAATACCTTTCCAAAACGATGAATTTGCCTTCTTCCACCTTCTTCCATCTGACGGAGTACTCGTGGTATGTCAGAGCCACTGGTAGGGGGATTTCTGTACTCTCCGCCACCTCCAGCTTCTCGATACAGTAGCCTTTTGTATCGCGTTCGGACTTGGCGCATACGTGGTATGCTGTTCCGTTGCTCTGATCTCCATCCTGTAGTCTGGCTCCTCCTTGAATGCAGAGGATATCTGACTTGACGGTAGCTGCGTTGGAAACTGCTTCTCCCGATGCCTCGTAGATGGCAAAATGCTTCTTTGTTGACGCTGTCGCCTGTGTCAACGTGCCTTTTGCGATGAAGTTGGCCGGGTCCAGATCGACTTCTGGGAATCTGGATTTCTTCTTTGCGGTGGTTCTATTCTTGTCCTCCGCTTTTTCAACTGCCTGTTTTTCATTGCTTTTGTTCTTATCCATTTTGAACCCTGATAACGCTTTCTGGAAGCTTGACGTCTGCTCTCTCTGCTCCCGAATTCTCGCGTTTTCCGGCTTTGTAACCGCCAACTGGTGCCCTTGGTTATTCCCGCCATTTTTGACTTTTTCGGACGGTTTTCCTAGACTTGCAAGGTTCTTTGTTGCTTTGGATTTCGGTTTGCTTTTTCTGCTTGTATCAGCCGTAGTTGACACTTCAGACGCTCTGCCTCACCACGACTATTTGGTCTCTTCCCAAAGTCCCCTGTATCGTGGGTGGGACACTGGGTATTTCCTTTGGCACTTCCTCTTCTGCATGATTCTCTACCGTCCTCACGATTTCTTCTGCATAGCTGTTCTGAACGGGAGCTGGTATTCCTTCTGTAGGCACAGCTGGCGTTGCTGAAAACCCGTTGTTCTGGTATCTTGCCAGTTCGTGAGCGTAGCTTGACCTTCCTGGAGTTCTCGTTGTCGTTGCTTCCGTTGCAGACTGTTGAGGGAAGCTGGCTGCAAATCGATCGAAGCTGCTCATCGTTGTCGAGATCGGATTTCCATAGGATGGTACGATCAGGCTGGCTATGGTAATTGCAATCATCCATTTGCCTGCAGACAAACCGGTGAAGTTCTTTTGTTTTGACTTTGCTTCTCTTTCTTCGAACGGGACGAGTAGCTGGATGGGTCGCGTGATGGTCCTTCCCGCGGTGGTCTTGAGCATGGCGGATCTGATTTTTCCATCTCTGCTCTCCTTTAACGACAGAATTCTTCCCATTTTCCACTTGGCTCGTTCCTGCTCGCCTTTGATGAGGACCACTTCACCCACTTCCGAGATATCTCTTTGATTGTAGTGCTTCTTATTTGGAATGCTATTCTCGAATGCAGAGTTGACGTTCAGGAAATCCCTCGTCCATATTTTCCAAAATCGATCCAAATATTTTCGTACGGCGGAATACTTTTGCGTCACGGATTCCCATCTTCCCTGATGCCCTGGGCTGTTAATCGTCGGGAAGCTGAGTTTTGGCGTGATTAGGTCTATGGGCCGTAGCATTTCTCCTTCGTCATCGCCGCTGACATAGGCATACGGGCGACAGTTAACTGCTCGTTCCACTTCCACGCACACTGTCTCGAATTGAGTTCGTGACATTGGGGTATCCGTAATCGCATATTTCATTGCCTTTTTGAACAAACCCACTAGCCGTTCCGAAACGCCGTTCTGCCACGGAGCCTTTGCCGTGTTGAAGTAGAAGCGCACGAATTTGGGGGCTAGTTTTTCCTCTACTTGCTCCAAAGTGATGTTTCCTTTCAAAATTTTGCTGGCCAGCGTGAACGTGGTGGCGTTGTCGCACATTATCGATTCCGGGCACCCTCGTCTGCTCATAAACCTGCTGAGACACAGCAAAAATTCGTCAGTTGATAGGCTGTACACGACCTCAACGTGCGCCATTCTACTGGCTAAGCAGTTGAAAATCGTCAACCATGCTTTTGTCAATTCACCGTTTCCGTCCTTCATCACGTTCGTGAACGGCCCTGCCATAACCATAGATGTGAACGCGAACGGGATTGATCGTCTTACTCGTTCTTCTGGTAGGGGTCCAGTTTCGGCTGGTGGAAAAGCCCGGGAATTTAGCTTTTTACATGCTACGCAGGCTTTCAAAACCGATTTCACGATTTGCCTGACTTTCCTGACATGCCATTTCGCATTAATAATTCCGACCAGCACATTCAATCCGCAATGATAATTTCGGCGGTGTTCATCCATTATGAGCAAATAGGCGAACCGACTGTTGCCTTTAACAACCGGCCGCTCTTGCTGCCCGAGTTCGCTGTGCATTCTCCGATCCCATTTCATGATTATTCCATCCTTTTCTCGGTAATCGGGATCTGTCGTCTCCAGGATACCGTACCCCTTCTGGTGCTGTCTGATCAGGACGTTGCGTGCGGCGAGCAAGATTTCAGCATTGATCGTGCCGATCTTCTCCACTTGCTTCCGCATTCTCTGGATGAACAATAGTACAAACGCTACAGTCCTCAGGATTTTGTAGAAGCTGTTGGTCCAGTCGAGGTTGAACAACTCCTCGGTCTGCGTTTCAGCCTTCGTCAAGGCGACCTGGGTTTCCTTCGTCTTCTCGACCTCCTTTTTGGCTTCCTCCACCAGAGTTTTTGGGGTATCGAACTCGATTCTCGCAGTCCATTCTTTGCGAGGTTTTTTCAGCCATTCGGGTCCCTGATGCCAGTTGCTTTCCTTGATGCCGTTTCCATCCAAAAAACGAGTCGCATGGTCTGCTGGATTCTCGTCCGTAGCGACGTGACGGAATTCTCCTGGGACTCCTTTTTCGGTCAATTCCTCCATGATAGTCCTGATTTCTCGGACTCTATTTTGCACGAACGTTTTATAGTTGTTGTTGTTTTTCACCCACCAGAGTGCGATCTCACTGTCGGAGCAAATTACGAGTCCTTCGCATTTCTCCTCCATTTCCGAGACCAGATATTTGGCGAGCCTGACCCCGATCAAGATGCTGAGAAGCTCTCCTCTCGGTATGGTATTTGTGGTCGCCACGGGCAGTAGTCGACTTTTGCTCATCAAAAAATTGACCGTCACTTTTCCTTGGAGGTTCGAAACCCTTAGATACGCGACGGCCGCATAGATTTTCTGGCTTGAGTCGGTGAAAACTATCAGCTCCCGCTTAATTTCTCCTTCTGGGTAGGCAAAAGGTCGATTGACGGTCATGTCGGCTTCTTGCACTGCTTTCTGGAATTCAAAAAACGCTTCAGCTTCTTGTTCGTCAATTTGTTCGTCCCATTTCTTCTCCTTTTTCCAAAGCTCTTGTAGCACAATTTTTCCTTTTCCGTACATCGGGAGGAACAATCCGAGAGGGTCATATGTCTCGGCAAGGCTTTTGCTGACCTTTCTCTTGGTGAGCTTTTCAGTGAGGTCACCATTTTTTTGGTTTCTTGATTTTTCAGGTGTCCTTTTTTCTTTCTCATATCATTCCGAGAATCTTCTGCTGGGTCGACTCGCTTCGGTCTTTCTCCGGCAGTTGCTTGACTTCATCAATAGCATTTGATGCGTATTCTCTCAAATTCATGGCCATCTGGTTGAAAACCTCCTTGCTTTCCTTGTACAGTTCGGCAATCTCTTCTCGCTTGTTCGTGACCAAAATCATATTGTCAACGTAGAGATTCCGCATGATTGCTTGCTTCAAGGTCTCCGACATATTTTTTCGAGTTTCTGCGAAGAACCGTATGGATTGCGCAAGCAGAAAGGGAGATGAGTTCACGCCAAATGGTATCTTGGTGAATCTCATCAAGCGCAAGTTGTCTGGGGTGGGCGGCTTCTTTGGATCTCTCAAGGTGATGAAACGGGTGGCATCTCTGTCTTTTACATGGAGTCCAATCATATGGAACGCCTTTTCGACGTCACTGATCAACAGGTACTTTTTCGATCTGGCTCTAATTAGTAATCCTGGGCTTTCTGGGATTATTGCAGGTCCTGGATGTAGACATTCATTCAAAGACCGCTTCCCTTTTTCGTGGCTTGACGCATCCAAGACCACTCTATGTTTTGTAGTGGTACTGTCCATCTTCGTGACCACTAAATACGGGATGTAATAAGTGGGGCCATCTGGTGCTCCTTGAACCTCTTCGATGATGCCCGACTTCTCCTGTTGCTCAAGTGTTTCGCAAACCGCTTTCCAAAGCACCGGGTTTTTTGAAGCAGATTCCCACAAGTTGTGCAATCGCTCAACGCTACCTTGAAATTCGAGCCCAAATTCTCTAGGGTGCCTGCGCGGTATGGTAGCGCCACCGATATTTGTCCTGTCTCCGAAATAGCGACGTTTTCGTAGAAATGCCTATAGACAAATTCAGCGTCCTCAGAATCCTCGAGCTCCGCGTTGATTCCGATGGTTTCCAGGTGCCAGAGCTTCCTTAGGACTTCATCCCACTCTTTTTCGGCGCCAGCTCGTACCTCCAGGCAGACATTGCTCTTGAGCTTCCTCTTGACCTTTTTGAAACCACAGATGACTGCTCCGAAAATTGTCGGGATGCAACTCAGCCCGCTGGGTAGTTCGTAGTGCTTTTCTCCGAACTTGATCATTTTGAAGAATATATCAATTCCGATCAAGAGGTCGACTTCGACTCTTTCCTCCGATTCCTTGTGATCGATTCCTTTTCTAACTAGAAAATTACGATCTTCGTCGGAGAGCTTTTCCATTACTACCGTTGTCAGCTTCTTCTGGGTAAAGGCTCTGCACCGGATCGTCTTCTTGTCGTTTCCAAGGAGCTCCATGCTGACCTGGTCCGTCACGATCCTTTCTTGGTTCCCTCCCAGCATTGTGACTTCCATAGGTATATCTGTGTGATTCTTTGGTAGCTCCAGTTCTTCTGCAATTTTCGAGCGCACGAAAGAGTCTTGTGCTCCGCTGTCCAGCAGTGCGTTGAGCTCGATAATTCTGCCGGAATTGGGTGCGCGAACTTGCACTTTGGCCACCATCAACACGTTGTCGTCATTGTTTCCCCAATGATTAGTGCTCGTCTTTTTCTCACCGTTTTTATTTCCTTCTGGCTTGCTGAAGCATAGTACCGCCGGATGCCCTTTCTTTTTGCAGGTCCAACATTCTCCTTGGTTTCTGCACTCGTTCTCGGCATGTCCGACTTTCGCACACTTCAGGCACCTGCCAGCCTTCTTCATTGCTGCTTTTCGTGCAGAATGATCTTTGACAGTTGTGCAATTCTTGGCGACGTGCTCAGCGGAATTGCAAAGGAAACAGTTCGGTTTTTTCTTGTTTTTGTCGTTTTTCTCGCCTTTGTTTTTGTTGTAGCTATCGCCCTTTCTTCCAAAACTTTTTGGCCCACTTTGATTTCTGAAATTCATGCTCGACATCTTGTTTTTGGATCCCGATGATAGATCGAGCTCCTCTTGGATTTGAATCAAGTTCTCGACGGCGTTCAACAACTTTCGGACATCCTTGTATTCGTTGTTTTTGGAACGCTGCAAGTCAACCTGGATTTGCCTTGGGAATTTTCCTCGAATCTCCCCGATCATTATTTCGTTATCGAGGTTTTGCTTGAGCCTTTCCAATTGTGCTACATACGCCGTGATGTCGTTGATTGCCGTTCGCAAAGCTACCGTAATTGCTCCGTTGTTCTCCTTAACCGGTGGGTAGTGCTTGATTCTTTCCCATAGTGTGCTGATGAGGATCTTCTGATTGCCATATGTCTTTTTCAGTAAATCCAAAGCAACATCGTAGTCACTACCGTCGGTGCCAAATCGTTCGAGTATTTTACTGGCTGGAGGAGCAACGTATTTTAATAATGCGTTGTATTTATATACGGCTGGGGCTCCCGATTTGTGAACCGTATTTTCGTACAAAGTCCACCAATTATTCCATTTCACCGGATCTCCATCGAAAACTGGCAGGGGCAGATCCTTGGTCATTTTATGGAACAAGCGGTTCTCTTCCGGCAACAGCTGTTCGACTTTCCGCGGCCTTTGGCTTATCCGCTTTTGCCTCTTTTGCCTCCTCTTGCATCACTGGGTTGATGGCGAACTCGATATCGATTGGATCATGGGTTGGATATTTTTCCTTCATTTGTTCGCGCCAGTCATCATACAAGTTTTTCATCGTGCCCAGCTTTTCAAACGCTTTTCTGCTTGCCTCATCGAATTCTACTCTTTTGACGTCCAATTTTGTCAGTCTCAACTCTTTGGGTTTACCTTCATCTTCTTGTTCCCAAAGGCTTTCCAACATGGCCACGTCAATGGTTCCTTCTTCGATCAAACCGGTCAATTTTTTCACGAGCTTCTCCAATTTTTCTTCCCAATTGATTGCTTCAACTTCATCTTTGACTGCATCCAAATTGGCTTCAATCGCGAAATTTTTCACGGCGGTATTGATATTGGCAATTTTTTGCGAGAGTTTTCCCATTTGGGCGGTGAATGGCAACATCGGCGGCATTTTTATAGCTTTTCGGTGTCTTTTTCTTTCATCCACTCGAGCATGTGGGTAGGGTGCGATTAGTTTTAATCAACAAAACGATGCCACGCGGGACTTCTCTTGTTATCGGGTTAGTTGTTAGGCACGCACCATTTACAGACAGATTCCCGGCCGACGCACCATTTACAGATTTCAAACTCACGTCTCCGGTAGAATGCTTTGAGTTACAAAATCGTAGGAATATTGTTTAGATATAGAATACTTTTTATCGCATATAAAGATAGTAAAAACAATACTAAAAGAGCAAAAAAAGCAACCAAAAAGGTGACGATGACGGCCTTGAAGGCCAGGGGTACAGGAAAACTTGCAATAGTGAAAAAGCTGGTCCCTCGTGCTCCGGCTTCTCTAAATACATGATGGGTACAAAACTGGTAATGCTCTGGGGCTCGGCTTAGTCTCTCAGTCGACCGATAGGGGTTCGGGTGGGGGCGAATTGTAACACCGCTGTTTCCATCTCGGAGTCGATCGGGGTTCCTCGGTTGATCCCGGCTGCACAGGCTGGATCACGTGATCAAGCCCCTGGGGCTGATCACCTTCCCGCAGTTTGTCGCGAGGGAAAAGGAACGTGCGGGGGTGGTGATTGTACCTGGCCTTCCGGTAGGAAGGCCATTAAATTCGCATCTTTAGTTGCGAGA
>CATQJA010002347.1:0-12718 GCA_958295435.1 Mesorhabditis spiculigera
CCTCAAATTTTGAAAAAGTCGCTGAAAAGAAACTAGTTTTGCCTCCCTTGAACCCATTTCCAAAAGTAGAAAAGGCGCCCAGAAACGAAAACATGTCATTCTAACTTCATCCCACCCACCAAATTTTAATGTCAACAATCAAACCGAAGCCAACTCCCGAACTGGATTTCTAGTGAGTGCACTTTTCGAACCTATTCAACATGTTGTTGGCGTTCAGTCGATGCGTTATCGCAGCATTGCGCCAGAAAATAGCTCGCTTAACCAAACGGGTCCTTACACTTTTCGGATAATGAAAGAACCAAATTTTATCTCACTGGCCCGTTCCTATGTGACAATGACACTACGGCTCGTCAACTCAAAAGACGAAGGTTACGACCATTCAAAAACTGAAACCAAAGACAACAAAACAACCATCACCTTTTCGGAGAGATGTTTACCAGTTCAATACTGCGCGCGTTGCTTTTGGAAGCAAATTACGGTAAACATTGGCGGCACACAAGTTGAAAACACGGGAGATCTATACCCTTACAGGGCTTTCCTTAATGCTGAATTTATGACTGATGCAAACGTAAAAAGAAATAATCATGGACTTGCCCAACTCTATCATTTTTCGGAGGGAGGGCATGAGAAGGAGACGAATGATGGTTTTGAGAATTTGAGTGTCTTGTTCAAGGAGGGAGCTAGCGTTCAAGTTAATAGTCCCTTGGACCTAAACCTGGCGTCTACAAATCGACTACTTTTGAACAATACGGACATGCAAATTACTTTGCATCGTCAAAACGACCGCTTTTGATTCGTGGATATGGTTCCGCGGATGAAACTTGGCGATTGGTTGTAGATGACATTCGGCTCGTCGTGGCCGAATATCAACTCTATCCATCGACCATGGCAGCCATTGAAAATCAGTTGGCCCTCGGGAAAAAGGCCAGTTATCCAATGAGAAGCTATCAGATCCAAAGCTTTTTTACTTGCCGGCTGGCACACTAAAGATGCCCGAAACTCAACTATTTAACTCTAATCAAATCCCGCGTCGTATATTTGTTGGTCTAGTATCCCAGGAGGCGTTTGTTGGCTCTTATCAAAAAGATCCCTGGCGTTTCAACCACCACAATCTAAAGAACATGCAAATTCACTATGGAGGCCAAACGATACCGCATAAGCCTTGGAACCTGCGATGGGACCTAAACGGCATGGGTTGGACTGAGGCCCACACCCAAATGCTTGAGGAACCGGCATGGCCGGCAGTAATCTAACAAACGGAGTCGATTACCACCACTTTAGAGACTCTAGATGTGTCCAAGTTTTTGAACTTTTACCCGACGCTGATGGAGGTGTTGAAAGTTTTGATATGGCCATTGCTGGCCAATGTTCGCTAGACTTGGAGTTGTCTGAGCCTGCTCCGACAGGTGGCCTGTATTGTATCGTACATGCAGAGTTTATGGACAAGCTTACCCTTGATATAACTAGGCAACCCCAGACTTTGGCAGTATAAATGGACAACCTACAGTTGGAGAGACTACTTTCCACAAACTTTATTACAAGGCGCCACTTTCGCGGAATTTTTACTTCAAAAAACTTACCGGAAGCCAATTGTAATGGGTCGTATGTCATACACGAACACAACCACTGGACTGCTTGCTATGCTGCCGGCTCCACCGCCTACTTTTTCGATTCAATGGGGCAAGCCCCTTCTAGTAGAGTTCGACAATGGTTGCAAAAACATTTCAAACAAGTCTTTTACAACGAAATCCAGCATCAAGAGTATGGAACCAGGACTTGCGGCGCATTTTGCCTTGTTTTTCTTCATCAAATGTCTCTTGGGACAACATTTTGTGACTTTGTCAAGTTTTTTCGCGCTATATCTAATGATGACTTGTATGTAATTGCCTATTTGCAAAAATATTTCCAAATCGTCTTGCCCCTGGCCTATGCCTCTCGGCAAAAAGTATAAAAGCAGTACGTAGCAGGAAGGATCAGTCATTATTCTTTCAGTCTTACTTTTTTCTTATTCCCGAATGGATTCAGCTACCGTAACCAAGAACTCTTGCTCCAAATGCCAACGGGAGTTTTCGACTAGCTCTAATCTATCCCGGCATGCTCGTCAGAATTGCCGCGGCCCTTTGAACACTCAAACAGAAAATCCCTCTTGGGTTTATCCTGAACATGGAAGGCTACCAAAGTTTTTCCCAGGACCTGAAGACACCGTTACTACTGAGCAGATGGCAAATGTCCAACCGACTGAAGAGCAACTCGAAACAAAATCTGTCAAGGAGAATCCTAAAAACCCTGTCAAAGATGTGAACGGGAACAAAGTTTTTGAAATTTTGTTTTTTCATGATCCTAGCACTAACAATTTTACTTCTGTTGTTCGACCCCATTGCCAAACCCTCACTAGATTTCGTTCATAATTTTTCTTAAAATTTTACTTGTGATTAGTGTGTTCTATAAGAATAAATTATTAATTTAACCGATTTTGAAGCTATAACACGTGTTAACAACATTTACAACATTTCATCTGCCTATAACATGACACAGACACCAGTTACCATATCCCTGCGTCTATGATCTGTACGGACAGTCTGGCTCCAACCGCAGGGAACACGGGGGGCGCTTGCGCGCTGGCAGCGCGTAGTCCTAAGAGACAACAGACAACGAGGCGACGCGCACAGGCATTGGGCAAGCCCAAGAGACGATAGACGACGAGGAAAATCTTCTAGAACGGTCGAGAACCTTCTAGAACTCGCAGACAGTGGGAAACCCCAAGAGACGACAGACGACGAACGATTGAGTGGGCAGATCCAAAGACACAGACGGCAAATGGTCGCTCGCTGTGGGATTGCCCGGTAAAAGACGCACGCCTGAGCGTCCGATAGTTCATATAGGCACACGCCCAAGCCCCGCTAAAACCTTCAGGCTGAGCGGCACTCAAAGTGTTGAATAAGATCAAAAGTCTGTGGTAACACCTCATTACATATTCTTGCTACAGTTTACATTTCTACCTTTTTACTTTTTAAGTTTTGATTTTTTAGTTTAAGTTTTAGTTTTTTCGAATATTTTGGTTTCTAATCTAGTTTCGAAATTATTGATTTTTTTAAAATATTTTGGTTGCGAAATTATTGATTTTTTGCAAATATTTTGGTTTCCTATTCTAGTTGCTAAATTAAGTTAAATTTATTACAGACTTCAAACTACAAAACGAAATACTTTGTGAGATGGATTCCTCGGAAAATTCATCAAGAAAGAGACCTTTTATTGATTATACAACAACTGAAAACGATGATACGCAAGTTTATAATCCAATCGATAATTTTAGTAGTAGCTACAATGAAAAATTAGATTCACACACGTTTCAAGGTACGTTAAATTTTACGTCATTTGGCGAATCAGTAGGAGTAACACCTTTAGAGAAATATATTCAGGATGGAATCGATTATTGTTTAGAGAAATTTCAATTAGAAACGGGAAACGATCCCTCCTCTGTTAAATTTTCATTAATGCTAGACCATCCAGACCTGAAATATCTAAGTAAGGGAGCCATGTATTTGGGGATACGTAATAGAACTCAAAATACGGGCCATGCCCTTTTGGGCATCTTGGAAAAGCATATGCAAAGTAACGAATCAATAAAGTTGGATAATACAATGGTTTTAAAAATTAACACTTACCCTGAAATTAAGGGTGGTTCTCTAAATCTTATGCCACCCCTAGTTTATTCGAAAGAAGCCGATGCCATGTGTCTTTTAAGGGTACTTGCATGTGGTCTTTCATATCTGGTTTTTGAACGCAAAGCAGCGGCTTTAAAGCAAGGGGATAAACACCGGAACCGCTGCCGAAATCCAATTTTAAAGTTAGCTAGGAAGGACTTTGAACGCTTATTTAATAATAGAGAACTGGCTAATGCGGAAGGATTGCGCTTAGCAAAGCAGATACGGCCAAAGTTTGAAGTTAGCGGTGAAAAGATGTCAATCGATGATGTTCTTTGGTTAGACATGGGATTGGGTAGGAAAGCGCGTCTGTTTGTCTACAGTTCAATTACGGGCTGTACACTATATTCTAGCAGTAAAGACCCAACTATCCCAATTATCAAAATTTCCTGGGTCCCATCATCGGAACATTTTGAGCTTATAGTAGATATTCTCCACTATTTTAGGGGACCTGGCAAGCCAAATTTAGGATACGGGTGCCAATTTTGCGGTGAAATAACGCACCGTAAAGAAAAACATGTAGCCTGTAAATTTTCATGTATAAACTGCCATAGCTTGGGCACTTGTCTACCCGATGACTCGTCGACTAGCTGCCTACAGTGTAAAATTACATTTCCAAATTCCGACTGTTTCGAAACACACTTGCAAAAACGTAAGGAAAAGAAGGTTTGTTTGGCCCATCGGTATAAATGTTTGGAATGCAAGGGCATCTTTTCAAAAAGTCTACGCCCAATGGAGAAACACGATTGCGACGAAGCCTTGTTTTGTCTAAAATGCCAAGATTATCGTGCGACCGATCATGAATGCTCATGGGGTAGGCTTTCTACAAGACAAGCCGAACAAATTCAAAATGGATCCGGACTTTGCAAATACACTTTTGCGGACTTTGAGACCCAAATCAACGAGGTAGAGGAAGATGGTTCTGTAAAAATGTTGGCTGAACAGCGCGTCACCACGGCTTGCGCAAAACAAATTTGTAACTTTTGCTGCCCTAAAAATTTATCTCCCGACAATATACCTTGCCGGAAAAATCAAACTTGCAAATGCGTCAAGGAGATTAGCTTTTCTAATAAAAGTTGGGAGGGGGAATCTTCTGCTTTGGATGAATTTTGTAACTGGATTTTCACAGATCCTAGTAATAACAATTCTACACTAGTCTTTCATAATGGAGGTAAGTTTGACGGCCATTTTATTTTTGATTGGCTTTTGAAGAAGGGGATAGAACCACAAGTTATATCGGGTGGTCAAAAGTTTTACTCGATAGGAACTGAGAAACCTCGCCGTAGCGCTTTAAGGAACAAGGGAGTGACCTTAGATCATCCTATCGAAACTCTAAACAAGGTTAAGATAATTGACAGCCTCAACTTTACACTCGTAGCCCTAAAGAATTTTGCAAAAACCTGGGGGATACCTGCAACCAAGGACTATTTTCCAATATATGCAAATTGCGCTCGCTTCGATGGAGATGTGCCATGGCCTTCGCTGAAATATTACAATACTGCCTCAAAAACTACAGAAGAAATTTCAGAAATTCAACAATTTTTATTAGAGGACCCTGAAAAGAAGTTTAATTTGCAGGACGAGCTGGTAAAGTACTGCATGCAGGATTGCGAAGTGCTACTCCAAGGTTGTATGCTTTTCCGAAAACTTTTTATAGAACTCAACAACCTGGATCCCTTCAAATACAGTCTAACACTGGCTGGTGCCTGTCTGAGTGCTTTTAGAATGAACTATATGCCTGAGGAGCTCAAACTCGCCCATTTACCAGAAAGAGGCGTTTTTGAAAACGGTTCTAATCAAAATCACAGCAAAATTTCACAAAAATACCTTAAATGGCTCCAAAAAGTGAAGGGACACGACATTCAACACTGGGATAACGGAGGAGAAAAGAAGCTGGTTCTACAGAATGGACGAAAAATTTATGTGGACGGTTATTACGAAAGAAATGGAAATTTGCACATTTTAGAAGTTCATGGATGCTATTTTCACGGCCATACATGCCTTCCCAATCGCCATCAACTGGGACATGGTGGAAAAGAACCCGCCGAACTCTATGCTGAAACAATGGCACGCTCTCAAACACTTCGCGAAGAGGGCTATGTATTGGAGGAAATTTGGGAATGCCAAATCTATCAAATGTTGGACGCTGATCCGGAAATGGCCAAATTTTTCGATGAAGTCGAAGTGATTGGACCTCTAGAACCCAGAGAAGCTTTTATGGGAGGTCGAACCCAAACTTTTCGAACAATTACAAAGGCAGCTGAGGATGAGGAAATTTCATACGACGACGTTAATTCACTCTATCCATTTATTAATTGCCAAACCGAATACCCTGTGGGAAAGTATAAGCAAATTCTGAGACCTCGGCTTCCGGAGACGGCAACCCTAGAATGGCGAGATTCGACACCTAACGGACTTTATTACAAACTCAAACATCGAGGATTTTATTATTGTCAAATTCTACCACCTACAAACTGCAAAATTGCTATTCTTCCTGTCCGCTATCAGGGACAGTTGATCTATCCGCTATGTAATACCTGTATGAAAAACTGTATCAATTCTGGCGACAATTTGGGACATAAAGAATGCACCCATATTGTGGGAGAACGCTATATTCGTGGCACCTGGTTCAGTGATGAGCTTCAGTACGCCTTGGAAAATGGATATCGTCTAATTCAAGTCTACGAGATTATTTATTGGCCTGAAAAACAATGGACCAATCAACTATTTACTGAATATTTCAAGAAGATGATTGCTATTAAACAACAAGCCTCTGGATGGCCTGCTGATTGTACGAACGATGTGTTCAAGGAGAAATATGTGGAGGACTTTAAAAAGCAAACTGGGATTGTTTTGGAACCATCGAAAATTAATCGAAACGAAGGATTACGGTATTTGGCAAAAATTATGTGTAACAGTTTATGGGGAAAGTTTGGTCAAAAAGCCGATCACGCGAATGCAAAATTGTGTAAAAATAGGGAGGATATTCTAGCAGTAATTTCAGATAATAACATCGTTTTGACCGGAGAGCATGATTTTCCGGAAAGTGGCTTCCGCCTTTTGAAAACTAGAGCACGCAGTGAAACAATTCATTCTACATCAACCGGTTCTTTGGCTGTTGCTTGCATAACAACTGCAGCTGCACGTCTACATATGGTCAAACTAATGAGAAAACTTGAAGAAGCTGGCGCTACACTAGCCTATACTGATACTGACAGCATCGTATATCTACATAAAAAGGATTCTCCGTCAATTAAAGCTTTTAAATTAATGCAATGTGGGACGAGTCTTGGCCAGCTATCTAGTGAAATCCATCCAAAACATCGTGGCATGATTTTTATTTCCCCCGGCCCAAAGCAATACGTATTGAGGGAAATTGACGACGTGGGCAAGCTAAAGGACACGGCGAAGCTGCGTGGCATTACGCAAAACTATGAGAACCGAGAGAAGGCGACGCTGGAAAATCTTGAGCTGCAGACGCGAGCTCTCATTGAAGGACGACAGGCGGATATCGAACCAATACAATTTGTCTACCAACGTATCCAAAAGAAATTTGGAAAAATCTACAACCAACCCGTTAATATTGATTATTATGCTAGAAATTTGAAAGGTTTACTGCTTGAGGACGGCGAAGTGCTCCCTTACGGCTATAACGCTAGACTTTTTCTCTGTAAAAATGTATTGTGATAAACATTTGTTGCAAATTTGTAATTATTGTTTTTATATTATTGTAATTAATTATTTTTGTAATTTTAAATAAACAATTAGGTGGTGGTGCAGAAATCCAGGTAACGTGGCATTGAAAGGGGGTTGGCGCAAAATGCCGGAGGTGGGCGCAAAAGGCCCATAATAGTAGTAGTCACATGATAGCATCGGCTATTCATCTACCATCATCGGCTACTATTCTCATATCGGGGGGGGGATCCGGTTTTGCGACTGGAATGTTGGTTGAGTGCAATCGCTCTAGAGGTGGCTTCTTGTTGGTGAAAACAGCTGATCTGGACCCAAAGTATCTTCTAAAATTATAAAACACATGATAGCATCGGCTATTCATCTACCATCATCGGCTACTATTCTCATATCGGGGGATCCGGTTTTGCGACTGGAATGTTGGTTGAGTGCAATCGCTCTAGAGGTGGCTTCTTGTTGGTGAAAACAGCTGATCTGGACCCAAAGTATCTTCTAAAATTATAAAACACATGATAGCATCGGCTATTCATCTACCATCATCGGCTACTATTCTCATATCGGGGGGATCCGGTTTTGCGACTGGAATGTTGGTTGAGTGCAATCGCTCTAGAGGTGGCTTCTTGTTGGTGAAAACAGCTGATCTGGACCCAAAGTATCTTCTAAAATTATAAAACACATGATAGCATCGGCTATTCATCTACCATCATCGGCTACTATTCTCATATCGGGGGGATCCGGTTTTGCGACTGGAATGTTGGTTGAGTGCAATCGCTCTAGAGGTGGCTTCTTGTTGGTGAAAACAGCTGATCTGGACCCAAAGTATCTTCTAAAATTATAAAACACATGATAGCATCGGCTATTCATCTACCATCATCGGCTACTATTCTCATATCGGGGGGGGGATCCGGTTTTACGACTGGAATGTTGGTTGAGTGCAATCGCTCTAGAGGTGGCTTCTTGTTGGTGAAAACAGCTGATCTGGACCCAAAGTATCTTCTAAAATTATAAAACACATGATAGCATCGGCTATTCATCTACCATCATCGGCTACTATTCTCATATCGGGGGATCCGGTTTTGCGACTGGAATGTTGGTTGAGTGCAATCGCTCTAGAGGTGGCTTCTTGTTGGTGAAAACAGCTGATCTGGACCCAAAGTATCTTCTAAAATTATAAAACACATGATAGCATCGGCTATTCATCTCCCATCATCGGCTACTATTCTCATATCGGGGGGGGGGATCCGGTTTTGCGACTGGAATGTTGGTTGAGTGCAATCGCTCTAGAGGTGGCTTCTTGTTGGTGAAAACAGCTGATCTGGACCCAAAGTATCTTCTAAAATTATAAAACACATGATAGCATCGGCTATTCATCTCCCATCATCGGCTACTATTCTCATATCGGGGGGGATCCGGTTTTGCGACTGGAATGTTGGTTGAGTGCAATCGCTCTAGAGGTGGCTTCTTGTTGGTGAAAACAGCTGATCTGGACCCAAAGTATCTTCTAAAATTATAAAACACATGATAGCATCGGCTATTCATCTCCCATCATCGGCTACTATTCTCATATCGGGGGTGGATCCGGTTTTGCGACTGGAATGTTGGTTGAGTGCAATCGCTCTAGGGGTGGCTTCTTGTTGGTGAAAACAGCTGATCTGGACCCAAAGTATCTTCTAAAATTATAAAACACATGATAGCATCGGCTATTCATCTCCCATCATCGGCTACTATTCTCATATCGGGGGGTGGGTGGTATCAGGTTTTGCGACTGGAATGTTGGTTGAGTGCAATCGCTCTAGAGGTGGCTTCTTGTTGGTGAAAACAGCTGATCTGGACCCAAAGTATCTTCTAAAATTATAAAACACATGATAGCATCGGCTATTCATCTACCATCATCGGCTACTATTCTCATATCGGGGGGGATCCGGTTTTGCGACTGGAATGTTGGTTGAGTGCAATCGCTCTAGAGGTGGCTTCTTGTTGGTGAAAACAGCTGATCTGGACCCAAAGTATCTTCTAAAATTATAAAACACCTGATAGCATCGGCTATTCATCTACCATCATCGGCTACTATTCTCATATCAGGGGATCCGGTTTTGCGACTGGAATGTTGGTTGAGTGCAATCGCTCTAGAGGTGGCTTCTTGTTGGTGAAAACAGCTGATCTGGACCCAAAGTATCTTCTAAAATTATAAAACACATGATAGCATCGGCTATTCATCTACCATCATCGGCTACTATTCTCCTATCCGGGGTGGGTGGTATCAGGTTTTGCGACTGGAATGTTGGTTGAGTGCAATCGCTCTAGAGGTGGCTTCTTGTTGGTGAAAACAGCTGATCTGGACCCAAAGTATCTTCTAAAATTATAAAACACATGATAGCATCGGCTATTCATCTACCATCATCGGCTACTATTCTCATATCGGGGGATCGGTTTTGCGACTGGAATGTTGGTTGAGTGCAATCGCTCTAGAGGTGGCTTCTTGTTGGTGAAAACAGCTGATCTGGACCCAAAGTATCTTCTAAAATTATAAAACACATGATAGCATCGGCTATTCATCTACCATCATCGGCTACTATTCTCATATCAGGGGAGTGTGTGATCCGGTTTTGCGACTGGAATGTTGGTTGAGTGCAATCGCTCTAGAGGTGGCTTCTTGTTGGTGAAAACAGCTCATCTGGACCCAAAGTATCTTCTAAAATTATAAAACACATGATAGCATCAGCTATTCATCTACCATCATCGGCTACTATTCTCATATCGGGGGGGGATCAGGTTTTGCGACTGGAATGTTGGTTGAGTGCAATCGCTCTAGAGGTGGCTTCTTGTTGGTGAAAACAGCTGATCTGGACCCAAAGTATCTTCTAAAATTATAAAACACATCATAGCATCGGCTATTCATCTACCATCATCAGCTACTATTCTCATATCGGGGGGGGGGTGGTATCCGGTTTTGCGACTGGAATGTTGGTTGAGTGCAATCGCTCTAGAGGTGGCTTCTTGTTGGTGAAAACAGCTGATCTGGACCCAAAGTATCTTCCTAAAATTATAAAACACATGATAGCATCGGCTATTCATCTACCATCATCCGGCTACTATTCTCATATCGGGGAGGGTGTTGGTATCAGGTTTTGCGACTGGAATGTTGGTTGAGTGCAATCGCTCTAGAGGTGGCTTCTTGTTGGTGAAAACAGCTGATCTGGACCCAAAGTATCTTCTAAAATTATAAAACACATCTTAGCATCGGCTATTCATCTACCATCATCGGCTACTATTCTCTTATCGGGGGGATCCGGTTTTGCGACTGGGAATGTTGGTTGAGTGCAATCGCTCTAGAGTGGCTTCTTGTTGGTGAAAACAGCTGATCTGGACCCAAAGTATCTTCTAAAATTATAAAACACATCATCGTATCGGCTATTCATCTACCATCATCAGCTACTATTCTCCTTATCGGGGTGGGATCCGGTTTTTGCGACTGGAATGTTGGTTGAGTGCAATCGCTCTAGAGGTGGCTTCTTGTTGGTGAGAAAACAGCTGATCTGGACCCAAAGTATCTTCTAAAATTATAAAACACATGATAGCATCGGCTATTCATCTACCATCATCAGCTACTATTCTCATATCGGGGGATCCGGTTTTGCGACTGGAATGTTGGTTGAGTGCAATCGCTCTAGAGGTGGCTTCTTGTTGGGTGAAAACAGGTGATCTGGACCCAAAGTATCTTCTAAAATTATAAAACACATGATAGTATCGGCTATTCATCTACCATCATCGGCTACTATTCTCATATCGGGGGGGATCCGGTTTTGCGACTGGAATGTTGGTTGAGTGCAATCGCTCTAGAGGTGGCTTCTTGTTGGTGAAGCAGTTGATCTGGACCCAATTATCTTCTAAGAATTATAAAACACATGATAGCATCAGCAATTCATCTTCCATCATCAGCTACTATTCTCCTTATCGGGAGGGTGGTTGGGTGGTATCAGGTTTTGCGACTGGAATGTTGGTTGAGTGCAATCGCTCTAGAGGTGGCTTCTTGTTGGTGAAAACAGCTGATCTGGACCCAAAGTATCTTCTAAAATTATAAAACACATGGTAGCTTTTATTTGTATCGGCTATTCATCTACCATCATCGGCTACTTATTCTCATATCGGGGGGATCCGGTTTTGCGACTGGAATGTTGGTTGGGTGCAATCGCTCTAGAGGTGGCTTCTTGTTGGTGAAAACAGCTGATCTGGACCCAAAGTATCTTCCCTAAAATTATCAAACACATGATAGTATCGGCTATTCATCTACCATCATCGGCTGCTATTCTCATATCGGGGGGGATCCGGTTTTGCGACTGGAATGTTGGTTAGAGTGCAATGCGCTTCTAGAGGTGGCTTCTTGTTGGTGAAACGCTGATCTGGACCCAAAGTATCTTCTAAAATTATAAAACACATGATAGTATCGGCTATTCATCTACCATCATCGGCTACTATTCTCATATCGGGGGTGTGGTATCAGGTTTTGCGACTGGAATGTTGGTTGGAGTGCAATCGCTCCAGATGTGGCTTCTTGTTGGTGAAAACAGCTGATCTGGACCCAAAGTATCTTCTAAAATTATAAAACACATGATAGCATCGGCTATTCATCTACCATCTTCAGCTGCTATTCTCATATCGGGGGGATCCGGTTTTACGACTGCGGATGTTGGTTGAGTGCAATCGCTCTAGGATGTGGCTTCTTGTTAGTGAAAACAGCTGATCTGGACCCAAAGTATCTTCTAAAATTATAAAACACGATGATAGCATCGGCTATTCATCTACCATCATCGGCTACTATTCTCTTATCGTTGGGGGGATCGGTTTTGCGACTGGAATGTTGGTTGAGTGCAATCGCTCTTGAGGTGGCTTCTTGTTGGTGAAAGCATGGCTGATCTGGACCCAAAGTATCTTCCTAAATTATAAAACACATGATAGCATCGGCTATTCATCTACCATCATCGGCTCACTATTTTCTCATATCGGGGGGGTGGGTGGTATCAGGTTTTGCGACTGGGATGTTGGTTGGGTGCAATCGCTCTAGGTGTGGCTTCTTGTTGGTGAAAACAGCTGATCTGGACCCAAAGTATCTTCCTAAAATTATAAAACACGCTATTAGCATCGGCTATTCCATCTACCATCATCGGCTACTTATTCTCATATCGGGGTTTATCGGTTTTGCGACTGGAATGTTGGTTGAGTGCAATTCGCTCTAGAGGTGGCTTCTTGTTGGTGAAAACAGCTGATCTGGACCCAAATTATCTTCTAAAAGGTATAAAACACATGATAGCATCGGCTATTCATCT
>CATQJA010002348.1:0-12874 GCA_958295435.1 Mesorhabditis spiculigera
CTCTTGAATAAACGCTATTTTCCTCTACTTCCACAGATCAGAATTTTTAATGTAGTACTTGCCTTTTGTTTTACAGACTACGAATTCGTATGTTTTCGAAATTATTTATTTCCCAATTTACAAATCGCTTCACTTCGATTTTGCCTCAGGTGCATTAAAGCTGAAAGCTTAAGGTAAAGAAATGCAAAAGCATCTTACAAGGGTGTCCCATAAAAAGCACCCTTCGCCATTTCGCCGTATTACATCCGGTCGGTCCGAAATTTCGAGCCAGAGGGTATCAGACCCTAAATAACCACAATCCTGACTTCCTAGCCCGCCGGCTACGGTAATCTTCGAGATCAACAAAAATTGACTTTAGTGTCCGTTTTCATATGGTTTTCGTCGGAAATCGACCCTTCGAGTTAAGTGAAAATGAAGCGGCAGCCTGCTTTACCCCTATAGATTTTCTCTGATAAATGAATTAGTAAATATCCGTTGATTTCTTCTTTTTTTGTTTTTTTTTTCAACCAAAGGCACGGACATCAGTCCCCGATATTAGGCGAAATTAAGGATTCGCAGCCGGAAGTCGGTGCAAATCGATGCAAAGTTCAAAAGGCAGCCGAAAAACTGTTAAGAACCGCGTCAAAAAAAACAGTATTTTGACGATAAATCAAAAACTACTGTAGCGCTCGGTCTAGAAGTCAGGATTGTGGTTATTTAGGGTCTGACCCCCCTCTCAGCCCCAATTTTGGGACTCTTGGGATGTAATCGGCGTACAGGAAATCCGAGTCTTATAGGACACCCTACACTATTCCAACCAAAAAAATAGAATTTTGGCTGGGCTTTACTTACCTCCCCCTCAGTCAAAAGTTCCGAATTTTTTTCGACATTTCTGCATTTTTGTCGGGACTTTGGATACGCCATTTGATAGAGCATCAAAAAATATATATTGGGAATTTTAAATTCCAACTCAAAGTATATATAAAAAGAATCATTTTCCGACATGCCATTGGTTTTTGGAAAATCAAAATTTTGAAAGATTGCGATTTTGTACCCAATGCGGCCATTTCAATCTGAAAGCTGGGGCAAAATTTTTCGAGAATATACTTTTTCGAAAAAACCTATTTTTGGCAAAATAATTGTCAAAAAATTGCCCGTTAAAAACCGCGATTTTCCGCATACATGATTTCCCAAAATGTATTTCCGAAGTCCTCTGTAATCTACCTAAATTCATCGCGTTTAAATTATTTAAAAAATTATGCAAAATCACAAATGGGGTCAGGCATAGAATTTTTCTGCAAACTACGAAATACAAAACGCTTAATCAGCCGATATGATGACGCCTGGCTGTTTTGCTGTAAAGGTCAAAATTCTGCCGTCCGTCGGCCGTCGAATCGATCGCCACAAGTCGTCGACGTGGTGCACCATCATAAGTGGTTGAGGCCCCATTCCCGGGCGAGTTTTCCTCGTTACATCGTCCGGCCTCGGCTCAAACACAGTCCTCTCGATCCCACGCTTATGCTGGATCCACCGTCCGAGCAACATCTTTAGGTAGTCGCTACATTCGCGCGATATTCCCAAATTGTGCAGCCATAGCTTCAGGTTTTGAACTGTAGGAACCATATGATATTCTCGGGGGATGTCGGTACTGATATTGAAGCACCTCGGTCGACGTCTCGATAAAGGCTTTTGCTTCTTGGGAGACAAGGGCTCTGGCGGCGCTCAAGGCAATTTTCCGGAACTTTCCGCGGTGGGGTTTGTACTTTTCAAGCAGTTCGGCCGTCCATAGGTCAGCCCAATTCAGCACGAGCTCGTCAGCGATCATGCTGGGCAGAAGATTATCGTGTCGGGGATAAGTTAGGCATAGTTTCCCGGCCCGCGCACCCTTTATGAAGTTACGCCAAACGCCGTGGAGTTGGTAGATGCCGTTGCGCACTTGACCATGATTTATAGTGGTCACTCCATCGTGGCATCCACATTGTGACCTTATCTAGGTAGTAAGCGTGGGCTTAGCAGACGAACTCCCAAAGTTGTCCGACTCGAGATGGCAATGCGATGAGGGCATCGAGATCGTGGCCCAGGTATGCGATGATGAGCTGCTGCACGTACTTCGGCAATTTCGGGAAGTCCAGCACCTGAAGATGAACGCTAAATAAATCCTTCAAGACTTATTACAAACACTACAAACAAACATGAATTTCAAGCGGCCCTGTTTTTAGAATTTAGTTTGAAACTTGTATTTGCCATGTTTTCTAGTGATTACGCGGATCTTTTCTAGGTATCGTAGCTTTTCCTATTAAAAAATTCACAAACATTTCGAGGACTCTGCTCAGCGACGTCATTCAATGTCAAATTCCGCATCATCGGAATTAGCGCGCTGGGAGATTCGAGGTCGTGCATTTTCTGAAAATATTCCAGAACTCGATCAGATTCAATTTGAAACGATGAAAAATTAAGGCAAAATGGGAACGGCGGAATTTAAGGTAGCCCTGATGGTGGGGCACGCGAATTGGTGCGATGGTGCAGGGAGGACATTCGAAAGTCCTTTCGAAAAGGCAGGGGCGCCGCGATTTGTATAAGTGTTCCCTGGCTGCGCGTTGCGAAATCAGCAAAATCTCTGAGATCAGGATTTGCAGCTACGTCTCTCAAAAATCTATGTCAGCGGATCGCAAAAATGACGTCTGGTTGTATGCATGCCTAATGAAGGGATCTAGGCTCGGGCACCATTTGACCTAGTTCCCCTCTCCCCCCGGGCCCCGGGCCAAAGGGCTTTGGACTCCTACTAAAAGGTTTCCCAGGAAAGCTTTGCCGAATGTTTTAATGAATGGTTTGAAAAACTACCTAAAAAACGGAAGTACGAATGCAAATACATGGTATCCCAAAAAAAACCCCTCGGCATTAGGCTGTCTGCCATCCGATCGCGACCAAATTTTTACCTGTGATTGGACCCATAAAAATTACGTGCATCCAAATTTTCTAAGCAACTTATTGTAAAACAAAAAAGTTCTACTGAAATTAAAGTTTATTTTGCTGATTTCACCGGGATTTTGATGGATTTGGGCCTGGAAATGTTTAGCAAAAATGAAGCGCGCTTTTTCCACCCGGAGCAATTTTTTGATCTAAGAAAATTACGTCTAAATTGGGACTTTTCATTACTTTTCATTATCAAAATTGGCAGAAACCAACCCGAAAATGACCATTTTTGGGAAAATGACTCAAAAGGCATGCTAATTGACAAAAATAACCAAAAATGAATACCAGCGTTTCCCAAAATCAATTTTTTAGCAATCACGTTTTGTATTACAAAATTTTGTTTAGAAATTCGGCTGCACATAGTTTTTACGGGCACCCAGCACTGGTAAAAATTTGGTCCCGATCAAATGGAAGACGGCCAAATGGCGAGGGAATCGCCTGTACAACATTAGAAAAATTAGGAAGCTACCAATGAAAATTTTCTATAATTTTTTCATTGTGGGTGTTCAGAATCTTTCATCATATCTTTTTACTTGCTCCAAAAAGCCCTGGAAAATTTATTTAATCACACACAATATAAAAATTTAACCAGCGGATATGATTACGCCTGGCTTTTTCGTTGTAAACGTCAAAATCATCCCGTCGCCCGGCCGTCTAATCGTCGCCACAGAATCGCCAACATACTGCACGTCGTAGCGTTCGAGGTCCCATTCCCTGGGTCGTATGAACCGTCGTCGGACCCCCAGCTCGAACACGATCCTCTCTATTCTACGCTTGTGCTCGATCCACTCGTCGAGCAACATCTTCAAATAGCTGCCGCATTCCTCCCGCATCTTCGAACTGTACAGCCATAACCGCGGGGTTTTATACTGCGTGCAGCACATGACAAATTCTCCTGATGTCGGCACTGGATGCCGAAGTTCTACGGTAGACGTGTGGATGAAATCGATCATTGCTTGGGGAACAGGGATGTGAGCGTTCAAAGCAATTTTCCGGAACTTTCCGCTGCAGGGTTTGTACTCATCAAGCAATTCGGGGGGTCCATAGGTCTGGCAAATTTAGGTCGAGCTCTTCGGCGCGGAGGCTTGGCAGTATGTTCGCTTGCCCGGGGTAGGTGAGCAACAACTTCCTGACCCGAGCACCCCTCAGGAAGTGACGCCAGGCGCCGCAGGTCAGCTCATAGATAAAGCGCCGGACTTGGGCATGGACGATGCTGCACGCTCCTTGGTCCAACGCATACATGATCACCTCATCGAAATAGCGTGGACTCGCGCAGACGAGCCTCCAGGTTGTCCGGCTGGAGAGGGCGAACGCGATCAGGGAATCGAGATCGTGGCCGATGCGGCTGATAATGAGCTGTTGCACGTCTCGCGGTAGATCGGGGAAGTTGAGCACCTGGAAAAGGAGTGATACCTATTCGGACCTGTAGCAGCTGAATTTGTAGTTGTTATTGGGGCTGGACTGTTAGCGGGGGGGTACGCGGGGGAAACAAAAAACATTTTCTGCGACCCTATGACAAAATATAGACCATTTAATAGCATTATACTTAGTTTTTAGATATCAAAACCATATAAAAAACAACAAAAAGTTTCGAAAGTTTTGATGCATTTTCGAAAATGTATGAAAAATGCCCAAAAAATGTCAAATGTTTCAAAAATTTCAATTTTTTTTATAACTTCCTAGCAATTAAAAACTACTAAAAACACTATAAAAAAATACACAATATGGCCTCAACCGGTAGGTGTAGGTAGAAAACAGGAAGTGGTTTTCCCCTGCTAAAATCCCCCTCCCCGTTAACAGTCCAGAATCATCTCCTTCGTGTCATAGAGGTGTTCGACATGAAACCTTGATGATACTTGCCAGTTTACCGTCCACAGTTTAGCATTTATTTTTTTGTCTTTATGCCCCTACTTATGCGGGTTTTTTATACAATACCTCTTTGATCCGTCTTCCGGTATTCAAAATAGGCACAAACCATTGCATCGCTTGGCGCGCTTTGCTCAACTCCGTCATCCACAGTAAGATTTCGGATTTCGCGAATTGGCGCGCTGGATGAGGCGTTTTCGTCGTCCATTTTCTAGAAATTTACATATTTGCATAAAAGGCCATACGCTCACAAAAATCCGAGCAGCCTATCGGTAAAAAACGCTAAAATATTGCAAACTTAAAATCCGCCCCCCACGAGCTTGGAAAATCGAGCGATTTGGGAACGTCTAAATACAAAAAAACTTGATTGGAGCGGTCTGGAGCAGCTTGTTAGGTAGCGCACATTAGTAAAAACTGCTTCAAAAAATTCTAATGGCTCGGGCTGATTACCTACGTTGTTCGGTTGTATGGCCTAACAGGTACCCTGTTAGGCCATGCCCAAAAGGTTTGGGGTGCCCGGGTGGGTTAAGATGATGTAAGTACCGTATCCCCCACGAATTACGGATTTTCGTATATGTCAAGAAATCGCATGCTGCAAAATCGATAGAAATGATTTATTCTTTTAATTCCAACAAAAATAGCCTTTCCTAGACACTGGCATTCTATACATGACGGTTTATTCTGTAACTGCAAACTAGCAGAGTCGCTCCCTAAACACGGTATCTTTTTGCTTTCATCCAAATGCGGCTTTGTGCAGATGGACCAATATGTTCGAGAAAATTATTTATGTCACAATGGAAAACACATCAGAAAAAACAACAATCATCCAAAACTGCAAAATGCCAAGCAAGGGGATGCCGGAAGCAAGGAAATTCGTCTAGATTTTTTTGGCTGATATATGGGGGACTCATTCACGAAGGTGTTTTTGGCGTTTTTCAAATTTTTCAAAGATGGAAAAATTAGATTAACCGGGCATTCGAAGGCGGGTATGCTAAATCAGGATTGGTTGCCAGACATCGGCACTCATAATTTCTCAATTTCTCAATTTCAAAATGTTTATTGCCAAATTTTTAACATAGCTGACGGGCTTCTAACAAGAGAAAATAAGCTAGGCAAAAAATACACTTGTCGACCATCTCGACATTATCAAAATTTTTGGCTCTCGTTTAATTATCAAATTTCGGCATCTGGAATTCAACATGAAATTTCGACATTCAATTGCAAAATTGGGCAGATACAGTACAGAATCGTGACCCAAATACAGCGTCAAAAACATTTTATCCAGGACGCTAGGCTATGCTACAAGATTATCTTTTAGTTCATGCGAAGGGAATTTTGGATGCTATTATCAAAATGCTTCCAACCTCTCCTCACCCCAAGCCGAGACAACTGTATCAAATTTGCCGGCCGTCAACGTTAGCACCATGCCGTCACCTCTTTGGATCCTTGCCACCCTTTCGCTAACAGTCGTTGCGTTATACCGTTCCAGGGCCCAGGCTCTAGCAGATATTGGTTGCATCGCCGTATGCTCGAAGTGAATCCGCTCGACAACGCGATAATAGTTCATCCACTGGTCGAGCAAAAGGCGAAGGGTTAGAAACGGATTTGTGGAGGCGTCGTAGATGTTGATCCGCTTGTTTTTGAACTTAAGATACCATCTTTTCGTTTGCAAGCAATCGGGATGTCGATACCGTATCTCGACCGCTTCTTTCTGGACAAAACAAACGAATTCACTGGTCAGATATGAGTCCCAAACGCGGTGGGCGACCTCTACTTTTTTTGAATTTCATGTCGGGCTGCTTGAATCTCTCGGCAATGGTCCAGGTGAGCGGGGCATTGACGATGAGCCAATCGGCAATTAACGGTGGCAAGGCTGGCGCTCCGGGAACCTTGTCAGCGACCAGCACCCCGACGTGAGCTCCTTCAATGAACGGCTCCCAGGCACTCGGTAGGCTGTAGTTTGCTCCATTTCGATCAAATACTACCGTCCCCCAACACGACCGTGCTATTCGGGCGAAATACCGTGGATTCGAACAGACGAGGCCCCAGTTCTGGCGGCTTGTGAGGGCGAGAGCCATGAGAGACCGCAGGTTGCATTGTATGTAGCCAATGATTTGGTATTTCACTTCGTATGGCAATTTGGGGAAGTCGAACGGAAGGGGGCAAGCGGCTTCGTCAAGGAGGGCCGGCGAGTGAGGGGGAATCTGCAAAAAAATGTTTTGCGATGGGAGGCGATGTCTGGTAGAGTGATTTTTTTGTTTTTTTTATACGATTGTCTATCTATCGTAGGATTCCCGAAATCTTTCGGTGAATCCCTAAACCGTAAAAATAAGACGCACCAGCGGACCGCAAGGGGTGGGGGTGGTGTTTTTTGGAACGTAAAAACTTACGTCTTCATCGAGGAAGAGGTTGCATATCATTTGGTGAATGACGTCAGGCAGTTCGAAGCCATTCATCTCCAACCGTCAACGAGATCTGGAAAACATTGTTATTGCAGATCAAAAGTAATAATATGAAAAACACAGATAAATTGAAAAAGTCTGAGGATGCTTCTTCGAATGAAACTTTTCTTATTATGAAAAAATTGGGCCAAAAAGTTTCGCTATGCTGTTCGGTTGTATGCATCACTAATGCGGATCTAGGGCAGGGGCGTTATTCAAACGAGCGCACCTTTTGGCCCAGTTTAGTTCGGCGCGTCTCTTTCTTTCCAATGGACAGGACTACAGCACATCTTGAAAGTCGGAGAATTTTTTGCTAAGTATCAAAGTGCTTTTGGTTAAAGTATTAAATATATAGGTTTCCCGCAAGTCGGCTTGATTGCAAGGTTCTAAGCTGACAAGGAGTGAGTGTTGTCGTGGTTCCCCGTTAAGACCAGGACTAGCCTGTTCAGACTTTTGCGCTGGTTTCGAGTATGTTTAGTAAATTTGCGGAATCGCCGTTGTGCCCAAGTTATGAACGATTTGTGTCCGGTAAAGTGGAGCATCGTGGGCGTTTCTTGGTCTCAAAACTCATATAACTTTGCAATGACGATTCCACAAATTTGCTAAACATATTCGGAATCAACGCAAAATTCTGCACAAGATGGGCTTGGTCGCAACTCGAAACCCCAACGACACTAAAAACGTCGACTGATTACAGGGTGTCTCAGGATTATCCGGACAAAATGAAAAAGTCAATTTTTCGCATTTACCGCTGTTTTCTGCCAACCTAATGTTTTTCATATGAGTTTTTGAGGCGTTTTCAATGTCCTGAGCAAAAAAATTCCTCGAAGGCGCATTAAAGGCTTCAGTATCAAGCTAAGAACGCAGTAATATTTTTCACCTCTTAAATACCACGAAACTTGGAGCAAAGATTCAAAAAGTGTTCCGACATTTTTCTAGGTAAGAGATGACGTTTTCTGGCAAAACGGACCTGTTTGCGCCAAGGTTTGTTCATGTCAATTATTATTTTCGAATTTAATATCGATTTCCTTTGCATTGCTGATAAGGGTTTTTCGAAGCTTGCTCGTGCTCAAGCTCCTCACAAATTAAAGTTAATTTTTTCTAAATTGCTTGTAAATCATTGTTACTGTAGATATTTATCTTTTTATTATTTTAAAAGTATCTTATCCGGTTTTTTAGGGTTCCTCCGGGCCAAATCTGTTAAGGTAAATACGGCGGCGCGTTCCATTAATTCATCTTTTATGCTTGCTGATTTTTTCCTAGAGTCAACTTAGCATTTTTGGGCCGGGCGGAGCATGGATTTATCATTACCGACCTCTTCCTGTGGTTTCTTCGTTATTCCGGCTATACTGAAGCGTTTGATAGCGTCGGAAACATCGTGCGTTTTGGGCGTTTGCCAGATGGGAGAAATTAGGTTCAAACTTCTTCGATTTTTTGCGAAGCTATATGTTGGAACCTCCGGCATTTTTCTTTGCCAGCGCCTCAAAACTACCTCAAAGATTGATAAGAGCTACACGGTGTGCGCATAAAACAGGATAAAAATAGGAAGAAATGGCATTGAAAGTTTGTCCGGATAATCCTGAGACACCCTGTACAGCTATCGGGTAAGCCTAAGCTGGTTAGAGCCATAAAGACAGTTTTTAGCCAAAGAATTGGCTTTGCTCCTTTTTCTCTGGACGTAATCTCTTCCCCGTTTTTTGCAGAGCGTTACCGGCTGGTTCATGCCTATTTTAGGAAAGAGCTGATCTACAACAGCATTCTTTATCACTTCAAAAAAACCTGCCGACTTGTGGCTCTTTAAAATATGTCACGGATTCGTGTTCGTGTACGCAAGTACCGTATCCCCTTCGAATTACGGATTTTCATACAGACAACAAAACCCGTGCTGCAAAATCGAGCGAAATGATTCATTCTCTTGATTCCAGCAAAAATTGTCGTTCCTAGACGCTGCGATCATATGAATGACGGTTTATACTGTAACGGCAATTTAGCCAGTGGTTCTCTAAATTGTGCCGATAAACCATATCTTGAAGAAAATTATTTATTTCGCGATGGAAAACACATCGGAAAAAAAAACAAAAAAACAACTTCAAAATGGAAAATGGTACGCAAGGGCAAGAACTTCGTCGCTATTTTTAGCTGATCATAATTAGCTGACAAAAAATCCTAACTATAGCTTAAAAGTATATCGGCGAAGGCATTTTCGGCGTTTCGAAATTATCAACGTTTGGAAAATCAGGGCAAATGGCGATGCGGAGCTGTGAGAGAAAATAATCTGGGCAAAAAAACACACTAGTAGACAATCCCTCATCATAAAATTCTTGGTTCCCGATATCGGTATTATCAAATATCAGCATACGAAATTCAATATATAAAATTTCGATATTCAATGGCAAAATTATGACAGTACACTTCAGAATACACTTCTATTTAGGACGCTAGGCTATGCTGGAAGATCACCTCTTAGTTCATGTGAATGGATTTTAGATGCTATTCCCAAACTGCTCCGATCCTCTCCTCACCCCAAGCAGAGATAACCGTATCAAATTTGCCGGCCGTCAATGTTAGCACCATGCCGTCACCTCTTTGGATCCTTGCTACCCTTTTGTTAACAATGGTTTGATTATATCGGTCAAGGGCCCAGGCTCTCGCAGATATTGGCTGCATCGCCGTATGCTCAAAGTGAATCCGCTCGACAACGCGTTCATAGTGCATCCACTGGTCGAGCAAGTGGCGAAGGGTTAGAAATGGATTTTCATAGGCGTAGTAGACGTTGATCCGCTCGTTTCGGAACTGATGATACCATCGTTCGCTTCGCAGGCCTTCCGGATATCGATACCGTATCTCGACCGCTTCTTCCGCGACAAAATCCACAAATTCCTGGGGCGGATATGGGCCCCACACACGGTGGGCTACCTCGATTTTTTTGAATTTCCCGTCGGGCTTCTTGAACCTCGCGAGTTCGGCAATGGTCCAGGCGAGCGGGGCATTGACGATGAGCCAATCGGCAATTAACGGTGGCAAGGCTGGCGCTCCGGGAACCTTGTCAGCGACCAGCACCCCGACGTGAGCTCCTTCAATGAACGGCTCCCAGGCACTCGGTAGGCTGTAGTTTGCTCCATTTCGATCAAATACTACCGTCCCCCAACACGACCGTGCTATTCGGGCGAAATACCGTGGATTCGAACAGACGAGGCCCCAGTTCTGGCGGCTTGTGAGGGCGAGAGCCATGAGAGACCGCAGGTTGCATTGTATGTAGCCAATGATTTGGCATTTCACTTCGTATGGCAATTTGGGGAAGTCGAACGGAAGGGCGCAAGCCGTTTCAGCCAAGTGGCCAGACGGCGGATCGGGAATCTGCAAATGAGGCATTAAATTGCATGTAAATAAAAATTCTCCATGTATCCTCCATAAAAGGTCATTAAATTTCCAGTGAAAAAATTAAATTTTTGAAATTTAAATCTTGTCGAAAATCTGGATCTTTTGTGGAAAGCCCCCAAAAATGAATTGATCGGATTTTTTTCAAAATGTCGAAAATCATAATGCGAACAAAATGAAAATTCCATGACATCGAAATTGAAATTCATAATGCCGAAATTTCATGATGACGACATCCATAATGTGGAAATTAAAGGGGGGGGAAAAGGAATGCCGTAAATTAAGTAGTTGGAATTCCGAATGTCGAAATTATTGACGATAAAATTTCGGCATAATTGAAATTTCGATATTATTAAATTTCGACATTATAATTTTCGAAATTATGATAGCAAATCGCTAGATCAATTGATACTATACTTCTTGACCAAGGAAGAGGCTGCACATCCTTCGGTGAATGACGTCAGGCAGTGCAAAACCATTCATCACCTCCAACCGTGAGTGAGCGCTGGAAAATATTATTGTTGAAGATTCTTACATACACTTAAAAATTGATAAGTAGTAGAAAAGCACTTGGTCTCATGTAACCGTCCCTTCGAAAAATTTGAGCCAAAAATGATTAGCTATGCTGTTCGGTTGTATGCATAACTAATGCGATTTCTCGGAAAGGGGTAGCATTCGAACACGCGCACGTTTTAACCCAGGTTAGTTCGGGATGTATCACCCATTCCAATGGACGGGCTACAGTACACCTCGAGAGCCAGGGTTTTTGCTGGTATTTAAGTGTTTTTCTGTGTTAAAATATTCGTTATTTGTAAAGCTTTCTGGCAAATCGGTTTGTTTTTCTTACAAGGGAGATGTACACACAGATACGGCGAGGGAGAGCGAGAGAGAGAGAGAGAGAGAGAGAGAGAGAGAGTGAGAGAGAGAAAAGAGAGAGAGGGAGCGATAGAAAGAAAGGCAGAAAAACAAAGAGCGAGAGAGATAGGGCGAGAGAGAGAAAGAGAGAGAGAGCGAGAGACGGAGAGAGAGAGAGAGAGAGAGAGAGAGAGAGAGAGAGAGAGAGAAAGTGGGAGACAGTGCGAAAAGCGGAACAATATCGGGTCAACGCGCCTGCAAAGCTCGGACACTGCTCGTTTCTTTGGATGTCCCATGTGTTTTATTGTTCTTCTTTTGGTTTCTCTAATTGATTTATTCAGTTCATAAACCAAAAAATGATACACTAAGCCTAATAGAAACGAACGGCAAATGGGACGTGAATGGCACTATTTCAGGTTCTGGTTCTGGTTCATCAGCGGGGGTTGAAGGCCACGCCCACTTCCTCTTTCTTGCCCAATCGGCCGTTTGGCGGGCATACAGAGTGTCCCCAAAAAAAGTAACCCCTCTAGCGGCGCACCGTCCTGTCCGATTTCACCATTTAGGTATCTATCGAAAGCTCTCAAAAGGGCAAGAAGACAAGGACCGCAGTTTTCCTTTGTTAGCTAATTTTACGTCCAAAAGCATGAAAACGGAAGATTTACGCGAGATTTGCATGCTAATGGCGAAATTCCTATTGAAAAGTTAGCTGTTTTTTTAAAAAACGTTGAATATCCTGCACATGAGAATAAATGTTATGAAATAAAACCCGCTTGTTTTACTCACCTTTTGAAGAGCTGAATGGTACGAAAATCATCCCGATCGGAGCTTCCCCCCGGGAACGTTAGAGCGGGCGTTTTTTTGGGAACACAATAGTGGAGCTTGCCCATCCCCCCCCCGCTAATGACCCTGAACCTATTTTAGTCACCGGGGCTTAAGGCTCGAAAAGCTTTTGGTCAACTATCAATTCCATTACACTACCATCTCTCTGCGAACCCTAGCCATCTGGTTGCCATGGTGAACAGTAGTGTGGTAGCGACCGAGGCCGTAACTCCGCAAAGGCAGAATCGGGCTTTGCGCGGGCTCGACGACGTCAAACTCAATCATTTCAATGTCACGTTCATACTCATGCCATTGATCAAGTACGATGAGGAGATAGGTTTTGAGGGCTGATTGTCGGCTGCCTCCATGCAGGGTCACACGCGAATTCTCTGAACCGGCCACACCACTGTGCTTCGTGGGAGGTGGCACCTGAAGCACTAGCTCTTTCGCTCGAGTCGCGTATGTAATCGATAACTTCTTCGTCGGGATCGCCGTTCTTGTAGTGGAGCTGGATCGTCTGGAATTCGGTGCTTGAGCATTAGCGGGGGCACTTCCAGTGATCC
>CATQJA010002349.1:0-12917 GCA_958295435.1 Mesorhabditis spiculigera
TAGATGCATCCCGACACCTCGAGGTTGATGTGGGCATTGTACCTAAAGGGAGTAAAAACATCTTACAAAAAAATTACTTTCGGGAAAGCCATGGATTGTAAGGGACGACCCGTCTGTTGTCGATACGGAACGTAGCACCTAAAACAAACTATTTGAACCGAGGATGGGTAATCTTACCTTGCACCGATTTGGAAGGCACGTCCATGAAGCGACCGTCATCGCGCCGCCGGTACTCGGGATAACCGTCTTCGTTGAGAGCGGTGGTGTCACGAAATGACTTCGGAAACCGCTTGGAGCATTTGCCGTCCTTCATGCATGGAGAGAGCGGGTTGGTTGGCCCACATTCCCTGTGCACCATACATCCCGATATGATGTTGTAGAGGATGGGGTCGGCGTCCTTGTCCGGGAGTTCGGCTGAGATGAGCGAGTCAACCTGATCCGGATTGCGAATTTTCCAGTCATCCGTCAACGTCATTAGCATATGCATATGCGGCAGCCCTCGCTTCTGGTATTCAATGACCCAGACCCATGCTTTGACTTGGCCGAGCACGCCTTTCTTGATGACATCCTCGAGCAGGGCCGCGCATTTTTCTTGGAATACCCGTGCCACCAAATCCGGGCGGTCGGATGCGGTTTGGCCGGGCGCCAAGTTGTCCTTGATATCCGTCCAGCTTGGGTTGCAGGTGAACGTCAGGAAAAGGTCGGACTGCCCGTGCTTGCAGGTGATGCTGACCGTGTCGTGGTACTTGGCTGACATGTACCGGCGCCCTCCTCGAAAAGTGGATCCCAGGATGATCCTACCCGGAGCGGGTCCTCCCGGGTTACCGGCTGCCGCTTGGTCCTGGACGTAATCATCGAGCCCAGGCAGGTTGTCGACACGCAGTTGGGCTTGATTGTCCTTGTGGTACTGCAGGTCGTTTTGCTCGGCGCGAAGAAACACATCGACCACGTATTGTTGCATCAATTTGCCGGCATACAGGAGCGGATTGAAAGTGTTCATCCGGGAGAACAACAAAAAGGCGTAGTACTTCTTCATCGTGAGCGTGTCATATTTGCGCTCCGGACCCGTATTTTGCAGTTTCAAATGGCGCTGCCAGCCGTCTTTGCCCGTGGGGTAGAGCAACGGATAGGTGAACGCGTCGAGGCGCTTGTCCTGGTAGTGCAGCTTCTGAAGCCGCTTCCCGCGTTCATAGATGACGAAAGCGCGCTCACCGGGGATATCGTCATCGTCTCCCACATAGACGACCGCGATTTCGTCGGCGGTGGCGGCGTTGTAGCGGCGTTGGTCGTCCTTCTTATCATATTTGAAGACCATCGAAACCTTATTGCTTCTGGGTGTGTTTGCGGCGCTCGCCTTGGCCTCTTCCTCTTTCACGACCTCGGCCATGTTCTTGAAAGCCTTGGCGTACTGGTGCTCGCGATTCAACATGCCGTGGAGCAGCGCGAAAACTCCGGCGTCGCAGCCCTTGTTCATTGGTCGGCCGGCAAGCTCTGCAGCGGCCTCTGCCGTATCCATGATCAGCACTTGCGCGCAGACGGGCGGGACGCCGACTTCTGGGTGAAGCGATCCGGTGGCGTGATAGACAGCTCCGTGAACCGTGAAGACGTAAGGCCCGCCACCTCTTGGTGTCTTCAGATCGGCCACCATCGACGCCATGGCGAGACCGTTGTTGTACTGCCGAATGTGCTGGCGGAAGGCTTTTTCCCTATCGCTTTGGCCGACGAAAAGCTGGCGCAGCTCGGCTGGCATCGGGCCAAACGGGTCGAGCGTGACTTTCCCTTTGGCACAGCAGTTTGTGTACATGTCCGGCTTGCCCTTGTCCGTTTCCGAGTAGAAGTGCAGGGCCCCGCATCCTGTGCATGGATAGACCATCGAACCGGTCGAGTGTTCGAGCGGGCGAGAAAGCGGCTCCCGGGCTAAGCCGATCGTTCCTTGTAATCGGCGCCCTTGCTGCCGTCTCGCACTGTTACTTGCACGGGCAGTTGATGCTTGTTGCGGCGTAAGGGAGGCTCGTTGTGCTCTCATCCGGTCACGATGACGCTCCCGATCCTCCTCGTCTTGTGCAGCACGCCGGGCGCGATCGCGTTCACGTTCGCGTTCCCGTTGCTCATCATCGGCCACTGCACGACGGGCTTCCATTCGAAGACGCTCTTGTTCGCGTTCGGCATCCGTGGCAGCAGATCGACGCGCTTCACTTCGAAGACGGTTCTGTTCTCTCCGGGCCTCTTGTTGCTCGGCGGGCATTTCCTGAAAAATCACCAAGTTGACAGGCCGAAAGCATAAAGCTAAAAAAAAACGAAATAAGAAACAAAAATCAAACATTTCTGCGGGCCGCGCTCCGAAGGCGATCTTGCTCCCGACGTGCTTCTTGTTGCTCGGGGGTCAGGCGAGCTCGCGGCATTACCTGAAAGATCACCAAATTTAAATACGGAAAGCATAAAGCCAGAAAACAATAATGGAGAACGAAAAGGAAATCGAATGCGCATGCAAATCAAAATGCAGGCGAGGACAAGAAGAAAGCTTTTAGAAAGAAAAGAAAGGAAGAAAGAAAGAAAGAAAGAAAACAACGCGACGATAGCGAAAGTCAATAATGTTACACCGTTATTAAAGTTAGTCGATTAAAAGTTAACCCTTTGAAACAAAGTTGCATCCCTTCGTCGATACTAAAAAACATCTAAGAATTGTGGAATGGCTAGAATACCATTGAAAGAAAGTTATTTCCCTTCTTTGATGCTAAAAAAACATCTAAGAAACGCGTAATGGCTAAAATACCCTTGAAAGAAAGTTATTTCCCCTTCTTTAATACAAAAAAAACAATAAAAACCGTTGCGAAACAATTATTCTTTTGTTTGGGGTTTCTGCTACCATTAATGCGCGAACGGCCCCTGTGACCTCTGGCCCCTGCCCCTCTCCCCGGGACATGCCCTGAGGGCACGTTGAATTCCCGGTCGCACGTCGGGCGCACGGACAAAGAAATTTATATATAGTAGATTTTGAAGGGAGCAGCCGCCAAGCGGAGTCAAAAATTAAGTTGAATTTTGAAGGGAGCAGCCGCCAAGCCGAGTCAAAAATTAAGTTGAATTTTGAAGGGAGCAGCCGCCAAGCGGAGTCAAAAATTAAGTTGAATTTTGAAGGGAGCTGCTCCTTACTGGGGTCAAAAATTAAGTTGAATTTTGAAGGGAGCTGCTCCCGACTGGGGTCAAAAATTAAGTTGAATTTTGAAGGGAGCAGCCGCCAAGCGGAGTCAAAAATTAAGTTGAATTTTGAAGGGAGCAGCCGCCAAGCGGAGTCAAAAATTAAGTTGAATTTTGAAGGGAGCAGCCGCCAAGCGGAGTCAAAAATTAAGTTGAATTTTGAAGGGAGCTGCTCCCGCCTGGGGTCAAAAATTAAGTTGAATTTTGAAGGGAGCAGCCCCCGACGGGGTCAAAAATTAAGTTGAATTTTGAAGGGAGCAGCCGCCAAGCGGAGTCAAAAATTAAGTTGAATTTTGAAGGGAGCAGCCGCCAAGCGGAGTCAAAAATTAAGTTGAATTTTGAAGGGAGCAGCCGCCAAGCGGAGTCAAAAATTAAGTTGAATTTTGAAGGGAGCAGCCGCCGACTGGGGTCAAAAATTAAGTTGAATTTTGAAGGGAGCAGCTCCCGACTGGGGTCAAAAATTAAGTTGAATTTTGAAGGGAGCAGCTCCCGACTGGGGTCAAAAATTAAGTTGAATTTTGAAGGGAGCAGCCGCCAAGCGGAGTCAAAAATTAAGTTGAATTTTGAAGGGAGCTGCTCCCTACTGGGGTCAAAAATTAAGTTGAATTTTGAAGGGAGCAGCCGCCAAGCGGAGTCAAAAATTAAGTTGAATTTTGAAGGGAGCAGCCGCCAAGCGGAGTCAAAAAATTAAGTTGAATTTTGAAGGAGCAGCCGCCAAGCGGAGTCAAAAATTAAGTTGAATTTTGAGGGAGCAGCCGCCAAGCGGAGTCAAAAATTAAGTTGAATTTTGAAGGGAGCAGCCGCCAAGCGGAGTCAAAAATTAAGTTGAATTTTGAAGGGAGCAGCCGCCAAGCGGAGTCAAAAATTAAGTTGAATTTTGAAGGGAGCAGCCGCCAAGCGGAGTCAAAAATTAAGTTGAATTTTGAAGGGAGGAGCCGCCAAGCGGAGTCAAAAATTAAGTTGAATTTTGAAGGGAGCAGCCCCCGACCGGAGTCAAAAATTAAGTTGAATTTTGAAGGAGCAGCCGCCAAGCGGAGTCAAAAATTAAGTTGAATTTTGAAGGGAGCAGCCCCCGACTGGGGTCAAAAATTAAGTTGAATTTTGAAGGGAGCAGCCGCCAAGCGGAGTCAAAAATTAAGTTGAATTTTGAAGGGAGCAGCCGCCAAGCGGAGTCAAAAATTAAGTTGAATTTTGAAGGGAGCAGCCCCCGACTGGGGTCAAAAATTAAGTTGAATTTTGAAGGGAGCAGCCGCCAAGCGGAGTCAAAAATTAAGTTGAATTTTGAAGGGAGCAGCCGCCAAGCGGAGTCAAAAATTAAGTTGAATTTTGAAGGGAGCAGCCGCCAAGCGGAGTCAAAAATTAAGTTGAATTTTGAAGGGAGCAGCCGCCAAGCGGAGTCAAAAATTAAGTTGAATTTTGAAGGGAGCAGCCGCCAAGCGGAGTCAAAAATTAAGTTGAATTTTGAAGGGAGCAGCCGCCAAGCGGAGTCAAAAATTAAGTTGAATTTTGAAGGGAGCAGCCGCCAAGCGGAGTCAAAAATTAAGTTGAATTTTGAAGGGAGCAGCCCCCGACCGGGGTCAAAAATTAAGTTGAATTTTGAAGGGAGCAGCCGCCAAGCGGAGTCAAAAATTAAGTTGAATTTTGAAGGGAGCAGCCGCCAAGCGGAGTCAAAAATTAAGTTGAATTTTGAAGGGAGCAGCCGCCAAGCGGAGTCAAAAATTAAGTTGAATTTTGAAGGGAGCAGCCGCCAAGCGGAGTCAAAAATTAAGTTGAATTTTGAAGGGAGCAGCCGCCAAGCGGAGTCAAAAATTAAGTTGAATTTTGAAGGGAGCAGCCGCCAAGCGGAGTCAAAAATTAAGTTGAATTTTGAAGGGAGCAGCCCGCCAAGCGGAGTCAAAAATTAAGTTGAATTTTGAAGGGAGCAGCCGCCAAGCGGAGTCAAAAATTAAGTTGAATTTTGAAGGGAGCTGCTCCCGACTGGGGTCAAAAATTAAGTTGAATTTTGAAGGGAGCTGCTCCTTACTGGGGTCAAAAATTAAGTTGAATTTTGAAGGGAGCAGCCGCCAAGCGGAGTCAAAAATTAAGTTGGATTTTGAAGGGAGCTGCTCCCTACTGGGTTCAAAAATTAAGTTGAATTTTGAAGGGAGCTGCTCCTTACTGGGGTCAAAAATTAAGTTGAATTTTGAAGGGAGCAGCCGCCAAGCGGAGTCAAAAATTAAGTTGGATTTTGAAGGGAGCTGCTCCCTACTGGGGTCAAAAATTAAGTTGAATTTTGAAGGGAGCAGCCGCCAAGCCGAGTCAAAAATTAAGTTGAATTTTGAAGGGAGCAGCCGCCAAGCCGAGTCAAAAATTAAGTTGAATTTTGAAGGGAGCAGCCGCCAAGCGGAGTCAAAAATTAAGTTGAATTTTGAAGGGAGCAGCCGCCAAGCGGAGTCAAAAATTAAGTTGAATTTTGAAGGTAGCTGCCCCGACTGGGGTCAAAAATTAAGTTGAATTTTGAAGGGAGCAGCCGCCAAGCGGAGTCAAAAATTAAGTTGAATTTTGAAGGGAGCAGCCGCCAAGCGGAGTCAAAAATTAAGTTGAATTTTGAAGGGAGCAGCCGCCAAGCGGAGTCAAAAATTAAGTTGAATTTTGAAGGGAGCAGCCGCCAAGCGGAGTCAAAAATTAAGTTGAATTTTGAAGGGAGCAGCCGCCAAGCGGAGTCAAAAATTAAGTTGAATTTTGAAGGGAGCAGCCCCCGACTGGGGTCAAAAATTAAGTTGAATTTTGAAGGGAGCAGCCGCCAAGCGGAGTCAAAAATTAAGTTGAATTTTGAAGGGAGCAGCTCCCGACTGGGGTCAAAAATTAAGTTGAATTTTCAAGGGAGCAGCCGCCAAGCGGAGTCAAAAATTAAGTTGAATTTTGAAGGGAGCTGCCCCCGACCGGGGTCAAAAATTAAGTTGAATTTTGAAGGGAGCAGCCGCCAAGCGGAGTCAAAAATTAAGTTGAATTTTGAAGGGAGCAGCCGCCAAGCGGAGTCAAAAATTAAGTTGAATTTTGAAGGGAGCAGCCCCCAAGCGGGGTCAAAAATTAAGTTGAATTTTGAAGGGAGCAGCCGCCAAGCGGAGTCAAAAATTAAGTTGAATTTTGAAGGGAGCAGCCGCCAAGCGGAGTCAAAAATTAAGTTGAATTTTGAAGGGAGCAGCCGCCAAGCTGAGTCAAAAATTAAGTTGAATTTTGAAGGGAGCAGCCGCCAAGCGGAGTCAAAAATTAAGTTGAATTTTGAAGGGAGCTGCTCCCGACTGGGGTCAAAAATTAAGTTGAATTTTGAAGGGAGCAGCCGCCAAGCGGAGTCAAAAATTAAGTTGAATTTTGAAGGGAGCAGCCCCCGACCGGAGTCAAAAATTAAGTTGAATTTTGAAGGAGCAGCCGCCAAGCGGAGTCAAAAATTAAGTTGAATTTTGAAGGGAGCAGCCGCCAAGCGGAGTCAAAAATTAAGTTGAATTTTGAAGGTAGCTGCTCCCGACTGGGGTCAAAAATTAAGTTGAATTTTGAAGGGAGCAGCCCCCAAGCTGGAGTCAAAAATTAAGTTGAATTTTGAAGGGAGCAGCCGCCAAGCGGAGTCAAAAATTAAGTTGAATTTTGAAGGGAGCTGCTCCCGACTGGGGTCAAAAATTAAGTTGAATTTTGAAGGGAGCAGCCGCCAAGCGGAGTCAAAAATTAAGTTGAATTTTGAAGGGAGCAGCCGCCAAGCGGAGTCAAAAATTAAGTTGAATTTTGAAGGGAGCTGCTCCCTACTGGGGTCAAAAATTAAGTTGAATTTTGAAGGGAGCAGCCGCCAAGCGGAGTCAAAAATTAAGTTGAATTTTGAAGGGAGCAGCCCCCAAGCTGGGGTCAAAAATTAAGTTGAATTTTGAAGGGAGCAGCCGCCAAGCGGAGTCAAAAATTAAGTTGAATTTTGAAGGGAGCAGCCGCCAAGCGGAGTCAAAAATTAAGTTGAATTTTGAAGGGAGCAGCCGCCAAGCGGAGTCAAAAATTAAGTTGAATTTTGAAGGGAGCTGCTCCCGACTGGGGTCAAAAATTAAGTTGAATTTTGAAGGGAGCAGCCGCCAAGCGGAGTCAAAAATTAAGTTGAATTTTGAAGGGAGCAGCCCCCAAGCGGAGTCAAAAATTAAGTTGAATTTTGAAGGGAGCAGCCGCCAAGCGGAGTCAAAAATTAAGTTGAATTTTGAGGGAGCAGCCGCCAAGCGGAGTCAAAAATTAAGTTGAATTTTGAAGGGAGCAGCCGCCAAGCGGAGTCAAAAATTAAGTTGAATTTTGAAGGGAGCAGCCCCCAAGCTGGGGTCAAAAATTAAGTTGAATTTTGAAGGGAGCAGCCGCCAAGCGGAGTCAAAAATTAAGTTGAATTTTGAAGGGAGCAGCCGCCAAGCTGGAGTCAAAAATTAAGTTGAATTTTGAAGGGAGCAGCCGCCAAGCGGAGTCAAAAATTAAGTTGAATTTTGAAGGGAGCTGCTCCCGACTGGGGTCAAAAATTAAGTTGAATTTTGAAGGGAGCAGCCGCCAAGCGGAGTCAAAAATTAAGTTGAATTTTGAAGGAGCAGCCGCCAAGCGGAGTCAAAAATTAAGTTGAATTTTGAAGGGAGCAGCCGCCAAGCGGAGTCAAAAATTAAGTTGAATTTTGAAGGAGCAGCCGCCAAGCGGAGTCAAAAATTAAGTTGAATTTTGAAGGGAGCAGCCGCCAAGCGGAGTCAAAAATTAAGTTGAATTTTGAAGGGAGCAGCCGCCAAGCGGAGTCAAAAATTAAGTTGAATTTTGAAGGGAGCAGCCGCCAAGCGGAGTCAAAAATTAAGTTGAATTTTGAAGGGAGCAGCCGCCAAGCGGAGTCAAAAATTAAGTTGAATTTTGAAGGGAGCAGCCGCCAAGCGGAGTCAAAAATTAAGTTGAATTTTGAAGGGAGCAGCCGCCAAGCGGAGTCAAAAATTAAGTTGAATTTTGAAGGGAGCAGCCGCCAAGTGGAGTCAAAAAATTAAGTTGAATTTTGAAGGGAGCAGCCGCCAAGCGGAGTCAAAAATTAAGTTGAATTTTGAAGGGAGCAGCCGCCAAGCGGAGTCAAAAATTAAGTTGAATTTTGAAGGTAGCTGCTCCCGACTGGGGTCAAAAATTAAGTTGAATTTTGAAGGGAGCAGCCGCCAAGCGGAGTCAAAAATTAAGTTGAATTTTGAAGGGAGCAGCCGCCAAGCGGAGTCAAAAATTAAGTTGAATTTTGAAGGGAGCAGCTGCCAAGCGGAGTCAAAAATTAAGTTGAATTTTGAAGGGAGCAGCCGCCAAGCGGAGTCAAAAATTAAGTTGAATTTTGAAGGGAGCAGCCGCCAAGCGGAGTCAAAAATTAAGTTGAATTTTGAAGGGAGCAGCCGCCAAGCGGAGTCAAAAATTAAGTTGAATTTTGAAGGGAGCAGCCGCCAAGCGGGAGTCAAAAATTAAGTTGAATTTTGAAGGGAGCAGCTCGCCAAGCGGAGTCAAAAATTAAGTTGAATTTTGAAGGAGCAGCCGCCAAGCGGAGTCAAAAATTAAGTTGAATTTTGAAGGGAGCAGCCGCCAAGCGGAGTCAAAAATTAAGTTGAATTTTGAAGGGAGCAGCCGCCAAGCGGAGTCAAAAATTAAGTTGAATTTTGAAGGGGAGCAGCCGCCAAGCGGAGTCAAAAATTAAGTTGAATTTTGAAGGGAGCAGCCGCCAAGCGGAGTCAAAAATTAAGTTGAATTTTGAAGGGAGCAGCCGCCAAGCGGAGTCAAAAATTAAGTTGAATTTTGAAGGGAGCAGCTCCCGACTGGGGTCAAAAATTAAGTTGAATTTTGAAGGGAGCAGCCGCCAAGCGGAGTCAAAAATTAAGTTGAATTTTGAAGGGAGCAGCCGCCAAGCGGAGTCAAAAATTAAGTTGAATTTTGAAGGGAGCAGCCGCCAAGCGGAGTCAAAAATTAAGTTGAATTTTGAAGGAGCAGCCGCCAAGCGGAGTCAAAAATTAAGTTGAATTTTGAAGGGAGCAGCCGCCAAGCGGAGTCAAAAATTAAGTTGAATTTTGAAGGAGCAGCCGCCAAGCGGAGTCAAAAATTAAGTTGAATTTTGAAGGGAGCAGCCGCCAAGCGGAGTCAAAAATTAAGTTGAATTTTGAAGGGAGCAGCCGCCAAGCGGAGTCAAAAATTAAGTTGAATTTTGAAGGGAGCAGCCGCCAAGCGGAGTCAAAAATTAAGTTGAATTTTGAAGGTAGCTGCTCCCGACTGGGGTCAAAAATTAAGTTGAATTTTGAAGGGAGCAGCCGCCAAGCGGAGTCAAAAATTAAGTTGAATTTTGAAGGGAGCAGCCGCCAAGCGGAGTCAAAAATTAAGTTGAATTTTGAAGGTAGCTGCTCCCGACTGGGGTCAAAAATTAAGTTGAATTTTGAAGGGAGCAGCCGCCAAGCGGAGTCAAAAATTAAGTTGAATTTTGAGGGAGCAGCCGCCAAGCGGAGTCAAAAATTAAGTTGAATTTTGAAGGTAGCTGCTCCCCGACTGGGGTCAAAAATTAAGTTGATCCAGGGTTGAAAAGCCGCTTCGCGACTTTTCAACCCTGGCCCCGTGTCATCCCAAGATGTTGGATTGCTTTTGCATAATTTTGCCCGAATTGCGAAGACAAAAAAATGAAAAAACACTCCCTTCATCCTTTATAGAAGTCTGCAACTTCCGGCGGATGCAAATTGTTTCCTAACAAAGAGGGGGCACCGGAATTTTAGAAAAACTGAAAATTAATGTTGAAAAAGTTGATTTTTGAAGATCTGATATCGTGCAGTCATCCCAAAGCCATTACGCACCTATTGAGTATCATACGTACCTTAATTTTCACCCCTATCGAGATATCCTCCGGACATAATGACGGAAGTTGCATGCAAAGTGGCACCGCTCACACACGCACAGACAAAATTTTTTATGTTGTATATTAAGGGTTGAAGGAGCAGCTCGCGACTTTTCAACCTTGCCGCCGGAGCCAAAAATTATGCTTTGCAGAATTGTTCTCCATTCAGGGGTCAAAAAAAATAAAAAACAATGCTTACTTTTTATGGGCGCCGACCCACTTCCGAGTCAATGCGGAATTGGAGGGTTCCTGACAAAGAGGTTTTTACAAAAAGCTAAATTTAATAGCAAAAATGGCTGAATTTTTAAGAATCTGGTATGTGTGGGGTCACAAAGAAATTAAGCACCTATTGAAGTATATACGTAGCCAGTGCCATCCCTTCTTGAGATATCCCGGACAGGCAGCGGAAGTGGAGTCAAAGTGGACACCCAAGACAGCGTATTTTTAAATATAGTTGGATTTTGAAGGGAGCAGCCGCCAAGCGGAGTCAAAAATTAAGTTGAATTTTGAAGGGAGCAGCCGCCAAGCGGAGTCAAAAATTAAGTTGAATTTTGAAGGGAGCAGCCAGCCAAGCGGAGTCAAAAATTAAGTTGAATTTTGAAGGGAGCTGCTCCTTACTGGGGTCAAAAATTAAGTTGAATTTTGAAGGGAGCAGCCGCCAAGCTGAGTCAAAAATTAAGTTGAATTTTGAAGGGAGCAGCCGCCAAGCGGGAGTCAAAAATTAAGTTGAATTTTGAAGGGAGCAGCCGCCAACCGGGGTCAAAAATTAAGTTGAATTTTGAAGGGAGCAGCCGCCAAGCGGAGTCAAAAATTAAGTTGAATTTTGAAGGGAGCAGCCGCCAAGCGGAGTCAAAAATTAAGTTGAATTTTGAAGGGAGCAGCCGCCAAGCGGGGTCAAAAATTAAGTTGAATTTTGAAGGTAGCTGCTCCCCGCCTGGGGTCAAAAATTAAGTTGAATTTTGAAGGGAGCAGCCGCCAAGCGGAGTCAAAAATTAAGTTGAATTTTGAAGGAGCAGCCGCCAAGCGGAGTCAAAAATTAAGTTGAATTTTGAAGGGAGCAGCCCCCGAGCGGGGTCAAAATTAAGTTGAATTTTGAAGGGAGCAGCCGCCAAGCGGAGTCAAAAATTAAGTTGAATTTTGAAGGGAGCAGCCCCCAAGCTGGAGTCAAAAATTAAGTTGAATTTTGAAGGGAGCAGCCGCCAAGCGGAGTCAAAAATTAAGTTGAATTTTGAAGGGAGCAGCCGCCAAGCGGAGTCAAAAATTAAGTTGAATTTTGAAGGGAGCAGCCGCCAAGCGGAGTCAAAAATTAAGTTGAATTTTGAAGGGAGCAGCTCCCGACTGGGGTCAAAAATTAAGTTGAATTTTCAAGGGAGCAGCCGCCAAGCGGAGTCAAAAATTAAGTTGAATTTTGAAGGAGCAGCTCCCCAACCGGAGTCAAAAATTAAGTTGAATTTTGAAGGGAGCAGCCGCCAAGCGGAGTCAAAAATTAAGTTGAATTTTGAAGGGAGCAGCGCCCCAAGCGAGTCAAAAATTAAGTTGAATTTTGAAGGGAGCAGCCGCCAAGCTGAGTCAAAAATTAAGTTGAATTTTGAAGGGAGCAGCCGCCAAGCGGAGTCAAAAATTAAGTTGAATTTTGAAGGTAGCTGCCCCCGACTGGGGTCAAAAATTAAGTTGAATTTTGAAGGGAGCAGCCGCCAAGCGGAGTCAAAAATTAAGTTGAATTTTGAAGGGAGCAGCCGCCAAGCGGAGTCAAAAATTAAGTTGAATTTTGAAGGGAGCAGCCGCCAAGCGGAGTCAAAAATTAAGTTGAATTTTGAAGGGAGCAGCCGCCAAGCGGAGTCAAAAATTAAGTTGAATTTTGAAGGGAGCAGCCGCCAAGCGAGTCAAAAATTAAGTTGAATTTTGAAGGAGCAGCCGCCAAGCGGAGTCAAAATTAAGTTGAATTTTGAAGGAGCAGCTCCCAACCGGGGTCAAAAATTAAGTTGAATTTTGAAGGGAGCAGCCGCCAAGCCGGGTCAAAAATTAAGTTGAATTTTGAAGGGAGCAGCCGCCAAGCGGAGTCAAAAATTAAGTTGAATTTTGAAGGGAGCAGCCGCCAAGCGGAGTCAAAAATTAAGTTGAATTTTGAAGGGAGCAGCCGCCAAGCGGAGTCAAAAATTAAGTTGAATTTTGAAGGGAGCAGCCGCCAAGCGGAGTCAAAAATTAAGTTGAATTTTGAAGGGAGCAGCCGCCAAGCGGAGTCAAAAATTAAGTTGAATTTGAAGGGAGCAGCCGCCAAGCGGAGTCAAAAATTAAGTTGAATTTTGAAGGGAGCAGCCGCCAAGCGGAGTCAAAAATTAAGTTGAATTTTGAAGGGAGCAGCCGCCAAGCGGAGTCAAAAATTAAGTTGAATTTTGAAGGGAGCAGCCGCCAAGCGGAGTCAAAAATTAAGTTGAATTTTTTGAAGGTAGCTGCTCCCGACTGGGGTCAAAAATTAAGTTGAATTTTGAAGGGAGCAGCCGCCAAGCGGAGTCAAAAATTAAGTTGAATTTTGAAGGGAGCAGCCCCCAAGCTGGGGTCAAAAATTAAGTTGAATTTTGAAGGGAGCAGCCGCCAAGCGGAGTCAAAAATTAAGTTGAATTTTGAAGGTAGCTGCTCCCGACTGGGGTCAAAATTAAGTTGAATTTTGAAGGGAGCAGCCGCCAAGCGGAGTCAAAAATTAAGTTGAATTTTGAAGGGAGCAGCCGCCAAGCGGAGTCAAAAATTAAGTTGAATTTTGAAGGGGCAGCCGCCAAGCGGGGTCAAAAAAGGTTAAGTTGAATTTTGAAGGAGCAGCCGCCAAGCGGAGTCAAATTAAGGTTGAATTTTAAAGGGAGCAGCC
>CATQJA010002351.1:0-13056 GCA_958295435.1 Mesorhabditis spiculigera
GGGAGATAGAGAGAGACAGAGAAAGAAGAGAGAGAGAGAGAGAGAGAGAGAGAGAGAGAGAGAGAGAGAGAGAGAGAGAGAGAGAGAGAGAGAGAGAGAGGAGATCAGACACGCGGCGCACGGGCACACGTTTACCCAGTGCTGCTAGCAGCTTACCTTGTAAGGTACAGTACCAGCAAGCTTTGCCCGCTATGTCCTAACCCGCTTTTTCCAGGTGCTCTCCCCCCGCGCGCTTGCCTTTGTCGCCGAGTACTTTACTACTCCGTACGGTCTCGTGCTACGCGTCGATCCTCTGACCGGAAGAATTATCGAATCTTACCACGACACCAAAGGCGAGACCATGCCGTCAATCTCAATGGCACTTGAGACGACGGATGGCAGACTCTATCTCGGATCGGACACGAATTATTTCCTGGGAAGACTGGAAAACAAGTATCTCTTCAAGAAGAACCTATTTTAACCTATTTCTTTCACTTTTTATGCTAATATTGTGATCTCCGGCTGTACAAAATAATAAATTGCTGACGTAGATGTATACGCATATTTACACGACGATTTATCGAAATCAGTTCCAGGCTTTTCGTGTCGTAAGAGGTTGAACACACAAAAGCATGAGCCATAAAAAGCCTTTGTAACACTCTTTATCACTATTTACACTATATTAATAAAAGATTTTGGAAAACGTATTAGCGACTATGTTTCTGCCCAAATTACGCCCGCTCTCCGCGTTATTCGGCTAGTTGCCAGCCGGGTTCCCTCCCAAAAACCCCGGGTTGTCATGGCGATGCGGCCACACCACAGCTGGTTGTCGCGGACCCGGCATCCTAATTTTTGGCTATTATTACGATCCTCCACGCATATTGAAACTCTAAATATCGAAAATGTCGTATCGCGAATTAAGGAGTAAGTTAAGGTCCATAGATTAATTTATTTAACCGATTAGACCTCTGTGAAATGTGCCGGATCGCCGGTTTCCCAAGGCCTATTTCCATCGACTCATTTCGGGAACCGAATTTCCCACTTGTCGCTGAATTATTGGAATGGATCGTGTTACGGTAAGTAAAGTAAAATTATAATAAGTCTTTATACCTTTTAAAAAGTAGTATGACCCTACTCACAAAAAAACAACTAAAAAAATAGCATTTTTCAGTTTTGAACCAAACGCGCTGATGTCAACAAAGTGCAGCACTGAGCAGGAGAGGGTAAGCATCCTAATAAACTTCATTGCTATTTTTTCTAGGTAATCTTCATCAAAAGCGCAGTGCTGTTGCTGATTCAGAATGCGAGGATCAAGCTGAATCCGAAAAAGCTGTACATGGTAAGATATCATGATTTTTGGCCTTTCCACCTTCAGAAACGCCTGCCTTTTGGACCTACGGTATTAAAACTGCCATTTTTTTATTGGCCATGCCATTTAAAAATTAAATTTGTGTATTTCAGGCCGACGGTCACGCCGTCCAGGAACTCGTCCAACCTTTGAAAATCCTGTCGCTAGCGGATAGAGGAAGCACGAGTGAGGCCCATGCCGTGACTATACCCGTGATCCGTACGAAATTGGCGACAAAGGTATCGGATGATATCGGACGACTAAAGGGTTTTCTCGGTTCTTAATTCCTGTGTTTTCCTGAATGCCTAGCTTGCGCGTCGCGGTCTTTCGCATCTGGAATTACAATCATTCGACGACGATCTTTTTACTACACTCTAGGAACTTCATTATGATTGCACTAATTATTTTTTTTGATCCTATTACACTCGAAAGTACCTAATTCCAGCTCCAAGAGGTCCGTCAATGCGCCTCGCTTGCCGCCCAGCTACCCCAAACCGGGTCGGCGTTGAGCTCGTTGCTTGAGAAGGAGCTGCACTATCGGGTAAGAATTTCTTGTATGAGCTTAGGACCTAAAAACCCGCTGTCATTCCGCCTTTAAAAAGCGCTAGCAGCAGAAAAACCGCCTACGATCCGCAAGACCTCGATAGCTAGGCGGCATTCCAAAAAAACGCGTGAGAACGCTCTGGTACCCTAGGAAATGTCAGGTTTTAGGACGATAGAACCAGCGTTTTTTGGAACTTCACGTAGCCGTCGAGACCTAGTCTATATAAGGTTTCGATTCGCACACTTCCTAGCACCTTTAAGGACGCAAAATGGCTAAATTTTTAGGCCGACCGTAGCCGTGCTCTATCCCGTGCCCTGCCACCGTCCGAAGCCGAGAAAGCACTCCGAAATGCTACCACAGCGCTTTCGACATTGGCCACCCAAACGGAGGATAAACTCAACAACGTTACCTCTGATGAAAAGGCGCTTGACGAGAAAATTGAGAGGAAGCGCAGGGAGTACGAGCAGATGCAGAAGCGGCTGGCTAAATTGCAGGTAAATTTTCGGGGGATAGCTAGTAGAGACCATTGCGGAATCGATTAAAATCCCATTCCAGTCATTCCGCCCTCAATACATGGACGAGTACGAAAAATACGAGACGAAACTGAAGCAATTGTATGATATTTACGTGCTCAAATTTCGGAACTTGTCGTATCTACAACTACAGATGGTGGAGATGGAGAGGGCAGACAGGCAGAGACAAGCAGAGACTGAGACTAATATGCGACAGGTTAGTCATGTTTCAGTCAATTTGATGCAGCTAGAAGGGGCAAGCCAGCAGAGGTTATTTAGGATATAAGGCTGCCACGGCGGGGAGGCAAGCAGAGACCATTTGGGAACCCGAAAACACAATAAAGGCCAAAAATCTGAACGTAAGACAGGCTCCCATGGAGGATACCCAAACTAGCACGGAATCTTTGGGAATCCGAAAACCCGATCAGAGCCAAAAATTTCTGGGCGCATGGCAGGCGAGCAGAGATTCTTAGGAAATAACGACAGTTTAGGCTCGGCAAGCTAGCAGAGATTTTTAAGGATAGACGCGCTCAAAAATCGTATCCGGACGTGTTTGCACCAAAGCTTCCAAAGCGTAAGTGCAAGCTAGCAAAGATTCTTTAGGACCCCGGCGTCGCTGAACCGGGGCAGGCTAGCACAGATCATTGAGAAATTCAATCCAAATACTATCATCGCCAGGCAAGCCAGCAGAGATTCTTTAGGAGCCTGATCTCACTGGCCCGGGGCAGGCTAGCAAAGATCTTTTAGGAAAAAGGCCCCGATACTTTTCAGGTCGTCGAAAAGATGCGCACCGACAACGCGAACCAGGCCCCGCCCATTGACGTCTCCGAGCTGGATGACGAGCCGGAAGCGATGCGACCGACTGGAGGTTGGGCATAAAAACACAACCTTTTAATAGATGGATTCTTCTTACAAGGAGACGTCTTTTAGTGTCCACGGAGTTTCGAAAGGGGACCAAGCCTATTTTATGCAGAATTTTGCGCTGATTAAAACCTCGTTTTCAGAATCCGCGAAACGACCAAAATAAGAAAGTTATGACGCTTTAAAGGGCGAAAAACGGCAAAAGTCGGCCATTTTTCACACTTTAAAGCTTCATAACTTTTGAAATATGGTCGTTTTGCAGATTCTGAAAAGTCCGTTTTGATCAGCGAAAAATTCTGCATCAAATAGGCTTGGTCCCATTTTAAAACTCCGTGGACACTAAAAAAGTCTCCTTGTTAGACGAAGCTTATTGACTATGGAAAAAAAAATCCATAACGCTGGTTCTTAGGAGCTCGCCGCATCTACGGTAACATGATGGGTGTCGGTTTCTCGGATGAGGAAGAGGACAGTGATGATGACGTGGATGTTAGCGATGGAGATGAGGAAATTGACCATGGAAGGTAAGGAATTTCTTTTTCAACTCCAAGCCATTTATGTTTTTTTTTTAATTTTAGCAAACCTTACACCCGCTATAAAAAATGATTAACGTTTCTAAATTTCTTATTTTTAGAGCAATGAAGGACCGAATTCCGGCCGCTGGCCGTTCTCGAAAGCCGGTGCAGCATTTGGAGGTAACTTTTTTAGCTCGCTACGCCGCCAAAGTTGCTACTTGTTTTGTAGCTTGAAGACGTCGAGGACGAGATGGCGCCCCGGGAGGGAGATAGCGGCGATGATTTTTGAGCCAATAATCAATTTTCTGACCCTTTCTACCCGATTCTGAACAAACTGTAATTTTGGTGTTTTTTTTGCCATAAAAACTGTAGTTTCGATCGATTAAACACATTTATTTGCAAAAAAAACTTTGGCACTTTCTTAAATACACGAAAAACCCGTTACCAATTCCTAGAGATCATAAATACAGACTACAAAAGCATTAATAGAGGAAAATTAGCAGAAAAATTCAGCCTAACCTGCAAAAAAGCAAGAATAATTCGAATCAAGCAAATCTGGCATCAATTTTAATTAGGGTGAAAACACATTTAAAAACAATTCTAAGCTTCATTAAAAAGAAACTAGCTTATTTCCCGATCTTAATAGCTTACAAACTACAAAAAAAGCATTAATTAGGCGTTGAAAAAGCCCAAAATGAAGCCTAACTTGCAAAAAAAATACAAAAATTGCGTCGTTTTCATAAAGCCATTCTAGAATTATTTTTAGACTAAATACAATAGTATTTTATCTATCCTTCGGCAGCGGCCAATATTGTCGAATCGTCGAGTTGAGCGCCATCTGAACAGCCGCATCAATGGGTCGCTCGATGATCGGAATCGTGGCCAAGGGGATGGCACAAGCGATGGACTTCTTGGCCCAGTTGTTCATCTTCCGATTCTTGGACAGTAGATGGAGGGATCCCTTGGAGACTTGGCGCAAGAAGATGCCCGGGATGATCAGGTTGCTCAGCAGCTGCCACACGGCCGTGTCGAGGATCAGGCGAGCACGCGTGCTCCGGGCGTCAAGCACCTTTTTGTCCTGAAAATGGGTCAAATAGCGTGGCTTACATCAATCAAAACTTTTAAATTTGAAACGTATGTGTTTCATTCGTTTCAAAAGTTTTTTATGAGATTTTTGGGTCGCAAAATCATCTACAACAAAGCTTTATACCCGTGTTTAAAGGAAAACGCTAACTGCTTTAAATTTCATTTAATTGACGCTCAAAATGAAGCAGCCGAAACCTATTACTGTAATTTCAGGCTTTACCACTTCAAAAATACCTAAAACAGCATAGCTCGATTTTCGCTACTGAAAATGCCAAAATTCTTTTCCGTTTAGCAACTGCGAATGCGTAAAATAGACGCATAATCACCTATTTTTAGCTGCAGAATTGCATTAAAAAGGTAATAATCGTAAAACCCTACTTTCAAATGCGCCCTCATCCTCCTCGGCTCATCCATGGCCATCGCGCCGACGTACGAGGCCGGGGTCACGTAGCCCATCGCGAACAGCCAGCGCGGCAGGATCGGGCGCAGCGATTCGGCTATCTGAAAGTCATTCTTAAATTTTAAAATATACTTTAAAAGCGGCTTTCTACTATTATTAAAACCCAGCTCAATTTGGAGTATGAAAATGTCATGTTTACTATAATTTTTCGAGAAATAAAGCTAAAAATACCTGACTAATATATCCCAGCTTTCGAAGCGGCGTCTCGCGGTACCAATCCAGCGCTTCTAGATCGCGAACGACGAGGTGAAACGAATCCGCGCCGGCCATATCCTGAAAAGGGTAAAATTTCTAGGTGAAAACTGAATTTTTGTTTTTGAAAGTGAAGAACTTCGATAAACACAATAATTTCTTTTATTTTCTACACATCTGTTCCAATATTTCCTGTTTATTATGTTTACACCAAAGGGAGATCTTGGAACCCGGGTTCGAAGTTCGCTGACCCATCCCGGGGGCCGTTATTGTGCCGCCGTAATTTGTTTGCGGGCAAAAACCCGGAAAATGGGATTCGGCGCCGGAAATGGCATAATTTTGCGGGTTGCAAAAAGGCTGGGGTTCAGATACGGAACTCATTTTATTACAACCAATTTAATATTAAAAAGTTAGACAAACAACTAGACATGCCTAACTTTTTAGTTTGCAAGCCGCAGGGGCGACGCTGCGCTCCTATCGACGCTGAGGGCGGTTTTCAAGCGCGTAACGGAATCTGGACCAATCAAAAAACGCAGCGAAAACGCTAAAAAATAGTCGTATTTGAGCAAATCAAATGAATCTGTTTTAACAATTGAAAAAGAAAATGACGAGAAGCTTGTTCAAGCCCGAGTGAAAATCCAAGGTTCGGGTGAAATTGGGCTTTTCAGAAGTTATGTTTAATTTTTATGCTTCAGAAGCTTCTGATATCGCATTTTTAAATGCCTTCAAGGCAAAAAATCTAGATATTTAAAATGATACAGAGGATATAAGAGATACAGAGGGCTACACTCGAACTTACGGAAAAAAGATTTCCTTATTAGAGGGCCGTAACATTGTGAGGATCCGGTTACCTTGAAAATCAACTATGCTGTTCGAAGCAGCTATCCGAGATCTATCCCTGAAAAACAGTTAGAGGCGCAGTTAGCACTCTTATCAATTACAGAATTTTATAGTCTATTTTCGGTTGATCGCACAGTTTTTTCGTATAACTTTGCTAGAGTCTACCAAAACTGCGTATTAAAGATCACATCGCAAATCCGTATTATTCGGCCTGGGATTTTAAACATTGAATTCTGGGCGCTGGGACCGAGGCCAATTGCACCAATGTGCACACACACATCGGGTGCTGAAGAAGCGGCGCAATTCTCTCACGGGTAAGGTGGCCCCCCGTCCAAATTCAGCCGTTATTTTAGCGTTTACTTATTTAAAAAGGTCGATGAATCGTAGCTATGAATGGGCCAAAAGCGTACCATTGGCTGAAAGCGACACCGATCTGCTGCTGCAGCCAAGATTTTGGGGCGTGATTTTGTGGCTCTTAATGGTTTATATAGTCCATTCTCTAGCAGCCGTTAGGAGTATCGGATCGGAATGATTTCTATGACATTGCGGTTCTTTCACACCCAATACAGCTAAACAACGAAGCTCCAGGGCGAAGGCCGGCTACGACATAATTCAAATGACGTAGCGACGTAACGAGTAGCATAACGTACTATCTCGTTTTCGAAAATTTTTTGGTTATACTAACAATCAAAAAAGCTTATAAACACACAAGGTTATAACTTTTTTAACGTTTCATTTATATTTCATCGATTTCATCATGCTTTTTTACCCCTTGCCCGAAAATTTTGTGCCTTGCGGACAAATTTTTGCTAAATTTTTGAAGAACCGGGGGTCCTGCAGGATAAAATAGCACGAATTCAGAACCAGGAGGAAAAATAGTGTATTTGAAGTATCCCTGAATCTCCAGACGCACCTAGAACTTCGCGGGAATCCTCAAAATGTGGGCCAGATAACTAGTTTGAGTTTTTTCGGCCGAATATAGTTCACGTTTGGGTCAGAGCATACACTCAAAAGATGCGCCTTCGTCCTCTCTATAAAGTTCTCAACTTTGAATCTGTTTAAAAACTCGTTTTGACATAGATTTTAAATAATTTATTATTTCCCCCAACCCAGGTTTTTCGGGAAAGGCCCGCCACTGACCCATATAGTGCGACCCATTGACCGTAACCCAGCGCCTTTTCCGCACCTAATCCGGCCCCCGGCGAGAATACGACACAATACGTTTACGAATTCCGTAATGAGTGTACTTGTACTTCGTTGCAGGTTTAAGTAAGGCTGTACCGGCTGTGCTTTGGCATTATCGGTGAAGGGGAAGGACCTCTTTTTGCTTATATGGACAACTATCTAAAAAAATGCAGCCTAAAAATTCCTAAAAATTTTGTTTATGGGTTTGATTATCTCAAATGCGATTTGGGCGCAATAAATCACAAATGCTGCCCTGTAGGTGAGAAAGTGCTTCCGTTCACGCTAGATCAGGCCCTTTTCTCACAATTAGCGGGCCAGTTTCGACCGCGTTTTTTTGCATTGGCGTGAGAAGTGTTACATTTTTGGCGCACGTACCCGGCACAGGGAGGAAATTTGACGCATGTTTTTTCAGGCTGTTTTTGTTGATATTGCCAGTGATTTTTTGCAGGCATTTAAGTTTTTGGGCAGCCATGTCCATTGTAATACCTTGCCGGTCCCTTTAAATATGTCTTTATTGTTTTTTGCCTTTAATTCTTGGATTGTCGTTTTCTGCTCCCAAACGTGAGCAAAGAACTGCATGGCGGAAGCCGTTTCGGGCTGCCGATCCGCTCGCCGACATGTCGCCAATTGGCAATTACAGTAAGGCGATAACGCCGAGAAATTGGCGCCCGGGTCGACCCCCCGACTGAATGTGATTTGCGTAATGATATTGGGCACCGGTTTTTCCGCGGGCTATGACATTGCAATGTTGAAAATCGTTGATCCCTTCTGGAATGAGTCGGATCTGGACGTGCAGAAAACGGCACAAATTATTCTAAGTCTTTTAAAGGGGCAAGGAAAGCGCCAAAATCGACCTATCTTCCCGCTAGATCTAGGCAATTATTTGCTACACCTAATACATCTCGAGCCTAAATCTAAAGCGCTTCAGAGACGATCTTTTAAACAAATTCAAGGCAAGAGTGCACGTGATGTGGAGTGTCGTGTACCAGCCGAGACCTAGCTGACGGACGGTTCGATTTTCACGCTTGTCAGTTGCCTTCAGTTCAAATATTTTTGTGATTTTTAGGGGATGCGGGAAACGCAACAATTTCTGAATTTTAAATCATTTTAAAGGACGCAGCAGGTCCCAAAATCGACCCCTTCTATCAGCTGGGCTAGCCAGCTACGCGAGGCGCAAAATTGGGCTTTTTATGTAATTTTCTGGCCTGTCAAAGAGACCGTTTTTGCATGAATTTTGCATGGAAACGAATTCGGTGCTGTGAGCTCAGGTCGAGATTTGGAGTATTGCGTAGCTGTCGAGGCCTAGTCAAGCCTAAAATTCGATTCCCGCACTTCCGAATCGCCAATCGAATTGTCAGAAATGTTACTAGTTTTTTTGGAGTTTTAGGCCTAAAAATATTTGTCTCAGCGACATTTGGAGTGTTGCGTACCTGTCGAGACCTAGTCGGTGTAGGGGTCGATTTTCGCGGTTTCCAATCCATTCAAATATCCATTCAGAATCCGTTTTAAATGTTGCTCTGGACTGAGTCCCTCGAAATACATTATTTTTGTCGCATTCCGATAAGCTTTTCTGGGCTTGCCAATCAGAATCTCGAATTACAAAATCTCGAATGACAAAATCTCGAATGACAAAATATCGAATGATTAGAATCTCGAATGATCAGAATCTCGAATGAACAGAATCTCGAATGAACAGAATCTCGAATGATTAGAATCTCGAACGATCAGAATCTCGAATTTACAAAATCTCGAATGACAGAATCTCGAATGACAGAATCTCGAATGACAGAATCTCGAATGGTCAAAATCTCGAATGAACAAAACTTCGATTCAGCAGAACACAGTTTGGATGAAAATTTCCACTAACGGCCTAGTAATTGAACCCAAAGTTTTTCTATGGAGGTTTTGGCAATCAATAGCTGTAGCAACACTATCTAAAAAATAAAGATTGAAAGAATTTGAGCCCTTTGCGTCGAAAAAAACAAATTTTTCGACTTAACGCTAATGTTCTTCATTATCATTTGTAAAGTATGATGCTCAAAAAAGGCCATCCCTCGGCAGGGCATACTTACAGCTTACTAGCTTCTATCTAAGACAAAAAAAAATCGATGCTGGATCGAGCCAGACGAAACTAGATTAGGATACAGTGGGAATCCTGGCATTCGAGATTTGTTCATTCGAGATTTTGACCATTCGAGATTTTGTCATTCGAGATTCTGTCATTCGAGATTCTGTAAATTCGAGATTCTGATCGTTCGAGATTCTAATCATTTGAGATTCTGATCATTCGAGATTCTAATCATTCGAGATTCTGATCATTCGAGATTCTGATCATTCGAGATTTTGTCATTCGAGATTTTGTCATTCGAGATTTTGTAATTCGAGATTTTGTCAAACTACCCTTTTCTGGGTATTTTTGCAATTAGCATGGGAATGTTCGAAATTCGCGTGGCTTGATCTTTCGTTGTTCCTTGTCTGTTTTGGTGCTTTTGAGAAGTTACACTAAAGGTTTGTTTTTCAAAAACGCAAAAAAATATTGACGTAATGGCGTGCTCTTACCACTTTCATAATTTTTATAATTAATTTTTATCATCCCACATCACTTCACATTTTTAAAGGGATAGGGGCGGCATAAGTCAATCGATTACGCGCGGGAATGAAAATGTCTCTGCGCCCTTCTCTCGCCGCTGCATCTGTTGAACAAAACTAAATTTTGAGTGGCGCCGAGGCGCACAAATGGACCGGCAGTACTTTTTGGGGGTACGGTATCTTTCTACCGATCCACGCTTTAGGCACCGAAAAATTACGAGACCTAAATACAGAATTACGCAACGTTGTACTCACTCTTTGATAACGGTTGATAACAAAGCTTTATTGATGTACCAACGGGGGAATAACAATAGACCGGTAGACAGCTTTTTTCGTTCAAATTCATAAAAAGTAGACCGGTATCGGGGCTTTATGGCAGCTTTATAACCCGGGTTTTGTTCCTTAATACATTAATTAAGCAAAATGCTTTATTTGAAGCATATTCAACTATTAGTTTAGTCATATTCTATTGTCCTACCACCGCGTTCTTTTTATTTGAAACGTTATCTACACAAAACGCGTTATCTCCGTAGTTCTCACGCTTTTCCTTTGTTACAATAATTTCTTCCTGGTATTCGTCCAACCTTTTAGTATTTCGTGGTTTTTATATTTTAGTAAAGTTGGTTAATACTTTAAATAGCAACTATTCGTATGGTAAAGTACTAATATCCTAACCTCTACAGCTTTGTCTTTCATTTAACAGTATGATAATACTATTATAGTTTGGAAAACGTAATACTACTTATTTTGGAAATAATACTTTTATTATAGCGGAAAACGACGCTAGTTATCGGCATGTTATTAAACTAGTCTAAATATATGCTATTTAAAGTATTTACCCACTAAATGTAGTTTTAAATACCACGGATTACTAACAAAGTATTAAACGAGGAATAAATCAATATAATACACGAAAAGCCAAAGAATTACGGGAAGAGCGCGTAATTATTAGACAATGTTTCAAACAAAGAACGCGAAGGTAGAACCGTATGAAATAGAAAAAGTCTATTAGTAAAATAATAGCTAAATTCAATTAAAGGCTAAAAACCGGGTTAAAAAAGCTGCCATAAAGCCCCGATACCGATCTACTTTTATGAATTTGAACGAAAAAGCGGTCTACCGGTCTACCGGTCTACCGGTCTATTGTTATTCCCCCGTTGTTACATCAATCAAGCTTTGTTATCAACCGTTCTCACGCAAAAATTACTAAATAACGTGAAAAAGAGTGAGTACAACGTTGCGTAATTCTGTATTTAGGTCTCGTAATTTTTCGGTGCCTAAAGCGTGGATCGGTAGAAAGATACCGTACCCCCAAAAAGTACTGCCGGTCCATTTGTGCGCCTCGGCGCCACTAAATTTTGTTCGCTCCGGCAATGTTTTTGATGTGGATCGGTTTGTAGTTTTGATGTAAAACCCAAAATATGTAAAATCGGAATTCTGTAAATCGGCATTTTGTAAATCGGCATTCTGTAATTCGGCATTTTGTAAATCGGCATGCTGTAAATCGGCATTATGTAGGTAAATCTCCACCACTGTACTTCAATTAAACTTAAATTAATTTTACTCTATGCAAAATACAGCAGACCTTGTCACCAAAAATCGTATAGTCTTTTTACGCGCAACGCCGAGATCACCGTCTTTTCGAAAAGCCTGCTAATGATGCTGTCTAAAAATCGGGTGAAGCCGGGGGCGCTCCATTTTTTGGTTTCTTTGTTGCGGATCGGGAACGTTGGAAGCCTTTTTTATGGTTTGAACCCAGATCAAAAAGCGTCAGAGGGGCAATTAAGCTGGCAATTTAGCAGTTCAGGTGCAACGGCTAAATTGCATGCTGTTCCCAGGACCTTAATGATACCGTATCCCTCTAACCTCAAATTTAAATTTTGAACTTTCTTCTATATAATACGGTAGTATATGCGTATTTTTCAGGGGGTTCTGAGAACATTACTGTTGATTTTTTTGACAATTGTGGAATTGTGGTTGGTTTTAAGGGTAATATAAAGGTTACGGTATAAACTTCCGTAATTACGTATTTCAATGACGTTTTAGAAATATTGCAGCTTTTTGTTGTCATTTTTGCCTCCAATTTTTGTAGATTCTCGTCTTGTTGACAAGTTATTGATATTTTTCGGATCCCTATTTACGGTGGCCGAGGAAATACGGTAGTCACAAGGTTGCCCGTTTTTGCGCACTGATCCGTTTATGGCCAATTGTTTTCCTGAAACATACGCCTTTGCACTGAGCATGTACCAAAGGTTTTCTTCTCTCAGTCTCGCCCTTTCTCTCTCTCTCTCACTCTCTCTCTCACTCTCTCTCTCGCTCTCTGCCCTAAATCAGCCCACATGATTGTCATGCTTGTCTATGCGGAATTAAACCGAACATCTGCAATCAGATCTGTGTGTAGGAGACAAGGTGAAAAAGTTGCAGCTGCTGCCGTCCCGGGTGATGAGGGGCGGCTGGCTATTGACGAAACAAAACCGTTTATTAACCCTGATCCAGGTATTGGAAAAATACTTATAAATTTGTTACCAGACTTCTGGTCTGCCCTTGCACATGCTGCGCTACAAATTAGCATTGCAGTCTTTCACACTATAGCTGCTCATTTTTTGTAGCAAAACTGTGGCTATTTGATGAAACTGAATATCCTAGTAAGCTACCATCGAAGATTTGGTTACGGTAGTGCGGTACCGATTTCCAATCAGCTTGTGTCATTTTCTAAACTGGCGAAACTGAGTTTACCCGGAATTACTTTGTCAACATAATTTTCCGTTTCTAACGATTTATCTAGAAACACTATCTTATTTTGAAGCCGTGGTTTTTGATGCCAAGTTTCTCTGCTCATAAATTTTTGCTAATTTTTGCCAAGTAAATTTTTCTGGCATCGTGCTATATGCGTTTTTTCAAGGCTTTCCAGTTGCGAACCAAGGCATATAACACCCTAATTTGCATTT
>CATQJA010002352.1:0-13053 GCA_958295435.1 Mesorhabditis spiculigera
AGAATTATTTTGTCCGATAGCGGAACCGAGTCATTGTCCTCCGATGCCGGTTTCATCTGTCGGGGATTTTTCACCTTCGCCCCCATACCGCACGAAACGGTAATTTTTGAAGCGAATTGCTTAAATGGATGCAAATTAATACGCTCTCAAAATAACATGGCCTTCCAAAAATTTTTTTCGATTTTTGCATGCGGATTTGAATGATAATCTTCTTTGCGAGCAAGTCATTAAATATGCATGGAACCGAACGATCACGATTTCGAATTTTTTTACCTTAATTTTATCGATCAAAATGCACGTATTTTATTTAATAAAATGTATTGTTATGATTAGTTTTAAGAGGCTTTGTACTTTCAGATTTGAGTTTTCAACGTGGGTTCTGGAATTATCCGAACCTTATATTTTTCAGATTCAATGCATGAACTCGAGCTGCCAGATGCCAGCCACGAAAAGATGCGCAATCTTTTCCCCAATTGGCACTCCATCACACAAGCGCCCCTTTCCCCAAATGTAAGTGGCCTGCCTTAGAGGTACATTCCGCTCTCGAAACCCTGGCCCGCGTTGTGAACACGGTTGCCTGGCGGCCGGAAGTAGGAACCCTTGATAGCCCCTCTCCCCTTCCCATTCCTCCCATGGCCTCACGGTCTCATCTGAGGCGCCGCCTCCGGCGAGTGGTCCTGAGTCTTGGTTTTGCCCCATCGTCTGCAATCGGACACGTAAAGGCGGCACAACAGGGGGAATGGGTTTTCGGACGCCCTGTATTTCGTAAAAGGTTCCGAATCGTCCTGCAACCCATCAACGAAATCTCCACTTTCAGATTTCCGACTTTCCGAGATTGCCAAAGTAGAGGCAGCTGACAGATCATCAACCACCTGCTGAACGACCGATATTTGCCTTAATGAGATCCAACGCGATGCCCTCGATCAGCTGGGAAATGGTCTGCCAGGGGCCACGCTATTTCTCGAGTATCGAACTGATCGGAAAGTGCCATGTGCGGGTGGAAGGGCTTTGTGGAGCACATGGTTTCTTGGTGTCCCAAACTTGGCGTTCCTTCATCGATGGGGCCCTGGCTGATTTTTTGCAGTCTTTTTCTAAATATACGGGCTGATGGTCCCGTTCCCACTGAATGATGAATCGCCTCGGAGCTCATCATCACCTAACCGCATGGGTCACGGTTTAGGCAGTTCATTAATTTGGGGGGAAGAAGCCCTGAGGGGGAATCTCCCAAAATCACTTTGTACTCGACGACCAATCTCCAGGAGAGCCTTGACTGACTTACATCAACGAGTCAGCCGACGAAATTCGAATTCAACTGTCGCAATTTGAGGGAGAAACGGAAACATATGTTCAATTTAAACAGGCAATAATACTCGAAGTTTATGTTGACCGTTTTATATGGGAAATCTAAAGGAATTATTTTTTTGGTTGTGGCTGGATGAATGGCTGGCCTTTAGCCGTGATATTGAGAGGATACATTTTGAATTGACGGCAGTAGAAAGATCCTGGGACAAGAGACCTGCGACATTTTGGATCCCAGATAGGTACAACGCCATTTATAGTGGTCAATTCGTTGCAGAAATTCGACGAGACGATGGAAAAGTATTAACACTGACCTCCTGCGAATGGGACGCCGTTCTATCAGCTCGTGGCGAAGAAAGGATTGAAGCATAGTGAAAACTTCTGGTTTATTATTTACACGCTTTATACCTTGAATAAAGCTACTAATAAACACCTTTATACCCGCTTGAATAAAGTTTCTGTTTAATTATTTATTACCATTTTGCTTGCAAGGAGTGCCTTTTTTGAGTCATCGGCAAAAACTTACGAGACCGAGCTCATTCGATAGAGAATTCGATGCTGAGCAGAGTCCGGTGTCCTTTTTCGCGGAATGGTTATTTCAGATTTTCTCAAATTTAAAAACTGCACCCGAAAGCCTCTCTTTGCGCTCGAAGGGTACTCATGGCAAGAGAAGGCCTCTAGTTTTTAAATTCTATAAAATCGAAGAGACTATTCTGCAAATAGGAACAATACCATCTTGTTCAGAATTGAATTCTCTATCGAATGAGCTAGGTCTCGTAAGGGTTTGCCAATGACTCAAAAAAGCACTCCTTGTTTGTCCATTATTCAATTCTTTGTGGTACTTTAAAACTACAATACCTATCGCTTTTTACACGATTTTACGATTTTGCAGGGATACGGGAAACGATATATTCATAAACGAAATTTTGCTTTATCGTATTTACATTATATTTATTGAAATGCTATCGATAAAGCATTTTTATTTCCAAGAATCAATTATTGGATTATTGGAATTCAATGCAACACGCAATATCAACAAAATTAAACGCCTCAATGATTTACTGTATTCAGCAGATCTGTAGATGTACCGTAATCTATATATGGGTCGAAGCCCGGGGGCGCCGCCCAGGGCGCCTCCCCGAGGCACCCCTGGGGGCGTGCCGAGTGGCGCCTAGTGGCGGCGCCTGGGGCTGACCAAAGACGCCGCGGAAAACCGATGGTCGAAGCAAAGATCGGTAAGTTATTATGGAAATCAGATTTGGCTGCTGATCCTTAATATCAAAGAAGGCAAAAACTATTAGTTGATTGGCCTATAATTTTTCCCCGATCCTTCGCATTGTAGAGGAAGGGGTATTCATGGGGGACCAGCTTTTTTCTAAGGACCTTCGTCCTGTAAAAGAAATAATTAGAAGCTTTCCAAACTGTTGTTATTATTCTTAAACGTAAAAACTTTACCAACTGTGACTTAAATACAGAAAAATATAGAATTTTCTGCGAAAATTGCCGATATTTCCAATCACTCTCCAATTTCGAAATTTCCGCCTAAAATTCCTTCCATTTTTTTTCCACTTAAAAGATAGTTGAAATTTTACTAAAAACATTATTAAAAGGCTGACTATTACGTTGATGCGCTGTTCTGAAGTGCAAGAGGAAAAGTTATTTGCAGGTTCTCTCTACTGTCCGTCGCTCTTGCGCTTGAAATGAATAATTAACATTAGACTAGAAAATTTGCATAATCTCACAGGCGCCGTTGGTGACGCCCCCCGCCCCGTTAAAAATCATAGGGCGGCGCCCCCAAGGCGCCACTCGGCACGCCCCCCAAGGGGTGCCTCGGGGGCGCCTTTGGCGGCGCCCCCGGGCTTCGACCCATATATACCGTAATCCGTCCTCCAAAATAACGGCCATCCCAAAGGAAACTAGGTCAAAAGGGGCGCGATTTTGAATGGCACTCTCGTTGGCCAGCTACTCATTAGATATGCATACAACCGTACACCATATCTCATCTTTTTCCCTTAATTTTACAGACCTTAAAACCTTGATTATGAAATTTAATCAAAAACTGATGTATGAATGGATATCATTTTTAGTTTTGTAAGCTACGTTTATTCAGATTCATTCTTTTTCGAAGTAAATTCATTGAATTTTCCCAACAAGAGAAGTGTTTTTGACCCAGCTCGCAAATCGCTACGTAACATCAATCGATAGAGAAATAAAAATAAAGGTGAGGTTTAAATATTAATTTTTGCGGAACTCCCCTCTTTAAAAAGTTATTAGATTTTTCCAAGGTTCCTGGAACCCATTTTCTCAAAATCGAACCTTTTGATTTGTGATTTTAAATTGGGTTTAAATAGCCTATCTGATAGAGAAATTTTGTATATTTTATTAGTGCCGGGTCGCTTCATTAGACACGTTTCAGGAGACTGGAATCGTGCGAAAATGTCGAAGTTTACATAGAGATAAGGCATACCAAGTATCGTCAATTTTTCCAAATTTTCTAATCTCCAAAATTTTTGAGTTAGATAGCTCCAAGGATAAAGAAAAATTTTCTGAACAAGATGGTGAGGTTTGCTTTTGCGAAATCAAGCCGAAACGACAAGATTTTTGCGTTTGAAAATTCACAAGTTTTATTAAGGAAAGCCTTTAGAACCCAAATAACTTTTTAAAGAGGGGAGTTCCGCAAAAATTAATATTTAAACCTCACCTTTATTTTCAATTCTCTATCGATTGATGTTACGTAGCGATTTGCGAGCTGGTTCAAAAACACTTCCCTCGTATCCCAAAAAAAATATCCAGATTTTTTATTGCATGACAGAATGTCTTATTTCGAGCTGTCTGATGACATTCGTCGCGTCATTTGCAATGTGTACCCCGATTATGGCGCTTCTCAAAGGCGGCTGGCTTCAAATGTAAGTGGCGTTAAAGGGACCAAAAAGTCTTGCCAACCCCATCAGTATTGATCTCTGGCAAAGAGCCAGATACGACTGCAACGCGACCGCGCCGCGCTTGATCTAGCCCCGTTTTGAAGTGAAAAACGCAAATTTGCCGATTGCCACGTAGTTTCGATCGCCGTTTTTTACTTACCAAAAAAACCTTTTTGTATACCGTTAGAAAGGTCTAGTAACTTAATGAAAGGTGTTTTAATGGTTTTTAATGCAATATTTCAGCCAGAATTAACCTAAAACTACCTAAAAATTTGAAAATGTTTTATTAAAATCGAAATTCGGTAAAAATCCGCCATTCTTCGTCGAAAAATCCATATTTTTGATAGTTCTTAATAAAAATTGATAAAACGCTTAGAAACACATTGACTATTTATATTTAAAAATATGCCTTACTAGGTTCCGAATCGCGAATCGGAATGGACGCGGCTGGACTTCGCGGAGTTGCCGGTCGTTGTGCAGCCCCAGATTATCATCTACCTACACAATGACCTGAATGACCTCATGAAACTCGCCACTACAAGCCGACGGAACTGGGAGCTCGTCTGCTCGAGTCCACGCTATTTCTCAACCATCGAATCGACCGGATGGGGAATTGTGAAAGTTACAGGGCTTTGTGGATCAGGATTCGACGTGAATTTGCCCTCCATCTGTAGTTCCATCATCCAGGGTGCCCACTTTAAAATGGCCATTCTTTATAAGCCATTTGGGATGGCTTCTTTGCTTCGATTGACGGCCTCTTCGCTCGTCATTGGCCATCCCCACCTGTGGACCGCCGAGCAGCTTGAAAAGTTCAAGAAACCCGGGTGGAAATTCCGTAAAATCGACGTGCGACTAGCAACAAAAAAGCCGCGAAGAGATCCATCCGGTGACGTCATCAATTTCATAAACAATTCGGCAGAAAAACTACGAATTAGCCTGCCGAAATATGAGGAAGAAGCCGGATGGTACCTGCAGTTCAAGCATTCGCAAATCAAGTTGTACGGCCATTACAGTCTGTTAGAACTACGCGAGATTCTTTCGGGATTTCTAGACGAATGGCTGGTATATAAACGAGACATCTGGAGGATACATTTTGATTTGTCGGAGGAGGATATACCCTCGCAGAAAACGGCCAAATTTTGGGTCCCGGAGCGATATGATGCCATCTATCGAGGCGAATACGTGGCAAGAATTCGACGCGAAGACGGAAAAGTATTGATATTAACCTCGAGCAAATTGCATGCTGTTTTATCGGCTCGCTGCGAAGAAAGGATCGAGAGTTCCGTGAAGGGGGAGCGGGATCAGTATATTTCCCATACTTATGTGTATCATCGATAAGTCTACGATTAATAAATAAGACTTTGACCCAATATATTTGCTTAATTTTTGCTCGAATCGTTTTAGAAAAATACAAGGAACTAGAAATAGTTCATGTAGTGTGGAAATTGTATTGAGTATAAGATAGTAATGTACCCAATTTTAATGTAAAAATCGTTAATTTTAATGTGATTATTGATTGACATATGTTTGCGTTGTAATACGAATAAACTTTTAGAGGTAATTTGAGGCTGAACATGAGAAAATAAACTACAAAATACAAAATCAATGCGCGGCTAAACAATTTACTAGCGTCACGCTAAATTCTATGCAAAATTCGATGCCGCGAAATTTCAATCGTTGTTATGTCGTGCAAGGTTGGTGAATTATTATGTTGTAGTGGGTTCTCAGGCTGCTTCAAGTGCAATATCGTCGGATTCTTCGGGGAAACGGGCATCAAAGTTTTCACTGCCTATCACCGGATGCATGGCCTTCATAAAATTGAGGCGTAGTAAGTTGTCGAGGAGTTTTTCGATATCTTTCGTATCATTGTCGAGCTCTTCGATTGTCTAAAAATACCGATATAGGAGCAGGTTTTCGATTAAAGGGACCGGAAAGTCCTGGCTATCGATTTTCTAGGTATGGGATCTCTATGGGATTTTCAGGCAAATCAAACGCAAAAATCAAAGTTAGCCCAAAAATTCGCAAGTTCGCTAGCCATTAATTGCGACCCCTTCAAGTATAGTTTCGTACTTTAACGGTAGCATCGTATAGTTGTCCTTTTTGATCCTTTGAAAGGCATTTAATAGAGGAAAATATGCCCCAGAGATCAGCTGCCACACCAAGCGTCGTTGTAGCACCAAATAGCTGGACGATGACCTCTTCCTGGAATCGCTTATTTTTATCACTGTTTCTAAGCCTATACTTTTCAAAGATTGAAACTGACCGTAATCTTAAATCCGGCAATACTTTTCCCAATCAATTCCGCGCAAAAGATGGTATAACGGCATCCGGGCAAAATCAAGCCGTTGGCGGCCAGGTTTGCGTATTCAGTTACGCCCTGAAAAGCGGTTAAAATTTCACATTAAGCGCAACTCGACTAACCATATCTGGGGCCTTGATGATGCCATTTTGATCGCGTATTGCCTGATTTAGATCGAGAAATAATTGTTCGCGGAGTCGCCGATCGATTTCCCCAATTTTTTCGAACGTCGCTTTCGCCGCCTGAAATATTTTGATAAAAAAACGCCTTGAAAAAAGCATAATCTTGCATCAAAAATTTTTAAAGCATCTAGGACTGCTCTGAAATTAAAAATACAGGAAAAAGATACAGCTGTGCCGGAATTGACGAAAGTGAGCGTGGCCTGGAAAACGGCAGTTATCATCGGGACGAGTAATGCTAAAAACTCTAAGTAAAATAGAGTAAAAATCCGTAACTAGATAAAATAAAATGTTAATCGATCGAAAGGACAAACCTGCTGGCGATATTATGCAAGCAAAATAAGACGCAAAACTCGTCCCGCTCAAAAACAGTTGAAATTTCGCTGTTGCTTGCTCATCCAAGGCGGACTAAAAATGTGTGAAAGTTTTGTAACAAATTTCAATAAGTAACTTTTTAACTTTATTCGGTATGTTTAATCCATACGTTGTTAGCGATTACAGCCAATGGAGCGATCACAGAATCCGCTCTCTGTTGCTTGAAAGTTGCCAATTTTTCGGCAATCGCTTGCTTGAATCGGTTGTATTCCTCCATTCCTAAGATATCTAATTTTCAAAAAAATTCAATGCAGCTAATTCAACCGCGAAGATTAATTTTTAGATTATACGATCTAGGCTGATAATTCGGAAAAATCAAAAAATGAACTATTGAAAAGGAATAATAAGAATAAAAATAACACCCATTGAATGATGCTGGGCATACAAATGGATGGATGTCGGGGAAAAATCTTCTCCTTATCTTTGTGCCTTTATTTTCTTGCGCATCAAAATGGGACCGGCTGTTTGGTTGCGGAACGCTTCATCGATTGATGGCGCTCGATATCCCCAACAATGTTATATTAATATTTAAAACGGATAGCTTCAAAAAGATAGATTGTCAGGTTTCTCTCACGAAAGGTGTTCTTGGAATCTCGTTTCTTAGCGTCGATTTTGCCATGATGTTAGTTTGACGGATTTTGTATAAAACTTTTATACACAGCAGATATCGCCACAATTCAATTCTAGATTTATAGGTAATAGATTATTCAAGCCGCTCTCAGATCGATATTTTCAAATTGGAAATGGATCGCCTGAGCTTCAAAGTTTTCTTCCTTAATTATCAAGCACATCGCATTCATAAAACTGACACGAAGGACATTATCAAGCATCGATTCGATATATTTCGTATCGGCATCTAGCTCTTCGATTGTCTAAAAAAACCATTTCTAAAAAGTAAATCTCGGAAAATACAGTACCTTGATGACAGCATCGTGAAATTGGCCCTTTTGATCGTTTTTGAGCCCTCTAATCGATGAAATGATCGTCACAGCGTCCGAGGCAACACCCAGCAATGTTGTCCCCACAAAGAGACGGCCGAATAGCTTTTCCTAGATTGAGACAATTTCTGGGAGGCTTGACAACCTAGTTACCGTAATATCCAATCCACCAATGCTTTTCCCCACCAATCCGCCAGCAAATATCGTCGATCGGCATCCAGGCAAGATGAAGCCGGCTGCCAGCTCTGCATATTCGGCCACTCCCTATACAAAAATTTAAAAAAAGGCAAGAAAACTGACCATTTCCGGTTGCTTAATGATGCCCTTCTCGGCCTGTAACACTTGAGTAATATCCTGGAACAGCTGTTCTCGCAACCGTCGATCCGCACTAGCAAGGTCTTCCATTCGCTGCTTTAGTGTCTAAAATAGTATTTTTATAATTTTTTAATGCTTGAAATCAATACCTTTGCTCCCGAGTTAAAGACCGCCACCCCTGCATGCCCTATCGAGGCGATGAGCGGGACAACCATTGCTGAAACCGTAAAAACTCATAAAATAGCTGATTCGAGACGTTCTCGTTTTATAATTCTAGCTTAACCGTATTATAGCCAATTTTAGACACATTTGAAGGAAAGAAACTTTTGCACAAACTTAGCAATCAGCCGAAATTTTGGAAATTTTGCTTAAACCGAAACATTTGGGCAGAAAATCGCTTTTGCAAACGCAATTTCGTATCTTTACAAAAGAAGGTAACGCTTTAGGTTCCTGATTCAAAAATCGACTGAAAAACGGGACGAACCTGCTCCGGCGGCCGGTTCCGAGAAAACACAACCGCGGCAGCGGCTAGGTACGAGACAAAACTCGTCCCACTCAACACTAGGTTCACTTTCTGGCGGACTTTTTCGTTGAGGGCCGACTGGAAAGAGTAATATAATAGAAATTCAGTGATTCAAAGGATCCCTGCCAGCCTGCCCCTTCTCACCTCATCGGCAATGATGGCCAATGGCTCGATAATTGATTCGGTTCTCTCCTGCTTGAAAGTGGCCAGTTTTTGGGAGATTTGCTGTTTGAACAGATCGTATGAATCCATCCTAAAAATCGGATCAAGAAGATAGATGAAACTCGTGAGAATTAGAAAACTAGATGAGAGATGGGGGGATCGATAACCCATCCATCGATCGATCATCAAAAAGCTTGAAAAAACTTGCGTTTTGCCAACTTTGCCTGAAAAACGAGTGAAAGGAAAGAAAGATGTTACTATCAAAACACTAGCGTTAAAACGCGGAGACTGAAGAGAATGCGGCGATTTGATGGTCATTTTTGCCCTTTTCTTGCACATGAAAATGGCTCGTGCCGTTCGGGCGGGGGACGGCGGTTTAATCGATAGCTATCAGCAACAATGAGAGAAAAAATCGGAGAGAATGAAATTACTGAATAAACTTCAACTCTGTTTTTTTTTACTTTTTCCTTAATATCTTTTTTTAATAATCGCAATGTTTATTCAGAAGCCTAATCAAGAAACGGAATTTTTGGGAAGTTATTGAGAAATTCCCAGTGTTTGGGCAGCCGGTCTGGAGCTCAATTCTGCGGTTCGAGAGCCTGCTTATATTTAGCGGCGCATGGTAGCAAGTCGTCTAGATGCTCGAGCTCAATATTGGCATTTTCCTGAAAATCGTCTGCACCGATCGTCGAACTCATGGCCTTCATGAAGCTGATGCGTAGAATTTTATCTAATTCGACGGCGATCTGCCGCGTATCTTTGTGAAGTTCTTTGATCGTCTAAATGAATTTTTGAGCCTGGTCGATCTCTACAAAAAATTTCATAGGTTTCAACACGGCATCACAAGATACCTGTCGTGTAGCATTATGTAGTTGCCCTTTTTCGTTGTTCGCCATTTTGAAATCGATGAAAGAAGAGTGTAGGTCTCGGCAACAAACGCGAAGCCAGTCGCGCCCAGAAACACGCCAGTCGCTAGCCTGTCCTGAATTGTTGAATTTAGCCTTAGCCTGAATTCATCACCGTAATAGTTAGCCCAGTGAGGACCAATCTACCGCCCATTATCCCATTGCTGCCGACCGGCATAAAAAATCCTTTGACAGCCAGTTCCGCGTATTCACCCACCGTATGTGACTAAATTGCTTTTAACGTTGAATCTTTTGATCAGGCATCTTTTGACGCTTTTTTGAACTGCTATTATTACCAGCCGCTCACAGGACTTCGGCCGGACTTCGGGCTACCCCCTGCGCTCCCTCCCCTAGCTGAAACGCGCGCGACCTGGCTACTATGCCCAAAATCGTGCTATTAGCCGCCCTCGTTTTACTAAAGCACCGCTTTCAAAGTTAAATCTAATATTTTGAACGAAAACATTTTCATCCTTTTTTTGATCAGTTTTGGGGTTTCCGACTGCGCTCTATCCGAACCCGAAGAGACCTAAGTTCTAGCTCCTTTCCGCTTCGGGTTGAATTCGGCTGCAGACTGGACAGACAGCCAGACAGGCAGACGGGGACCACCGCAAAATTATTCTAGTTGCTAAGGTGACTGACCGGGGTAACGACTATGCCAGCGTGTGCTTCTATTTCTTGATTCAAATCCCGGAACAGCTGCTCGCGCAGTCTCTTACTTATCATCTTCACCAAGCGAATTGATCGATTTCTTTGTCTCCTGGAAACCAGTAGGAGATTGATCTTTTTTTCTTAAGGTATTGATACCCCATTTTGGAATCGGTCGACCGATACAACGGCATGACCCACGCTCGTCACTAGGGGCACGCCAACCAATCCTGGAAATGCAGAAAAATTGTTGATAGAAACCTCTTGTTGCATGCAATCCTTTTTGCGTACAAGGATACGTTTTAGAGTATCCTCCGGGCGTTGGGTAGGACCAAGCCTACCTAGGGCTAGGTAGCTTAGGATTTTGTGCTGATTCCAATTATGGGTGCCTTCCGAATAAATTCATTCACCAAAAAAATCCGAATTTTGAAAAAAGGGTATTTGATAACTTTTCAACTTTTCAGCACATTATTAAAACGATACATACTTTCTTAAAACAAAATGCTTAGCTTGCGTTTTTCTAAAGCTATTTCGAGTCTATCGAAAGTAGCCGATTTATGGAGTTTTTTAGGTTTAAACCGTTGATAACTTTCGAGAAATGGCTAGTCCACAAAAACGGCAGCAATATTCGGAATCAGCTCGACATTCTACACAAGATAGCCCAAAGTCGCATCCCAAAGTTCCCACTCAAAAACGTCTCCTAGTGAGTCGCTCGGGAAAACCTGATTTCCCAGAATATCACCACCGGAATTTTATCGTCAAATCGGAAAGGAAACATTGAAATAACGAACCAGCACAAACGATGCCTACGGGGGCAGCCAAACACATCGCACCAAACCCAGCCACAATTGCAGCAAGGCCGATGCCGCTCATCGTCGTTTGCGCCAACAACCGATTTTCTTCCTCCGTGCCTAACTGGAAATAAAAGTATAATTATTTTTTGAGTGGTTTTTGTATCTAAAACAACGTAATATGCTCTAAAAATAACTTATACCAGGGTTGAAAAGCCGCTACGCGGCTTTTCACCCCTAGCCTTCGCGCACGGAACTCTCAAGTTGGGCACTGCATAATTCGAGCGAAGAGCGAGAGCGAACCCAAAAACGGTAAAAGCAACCGGCCGCTAGCGCGACAAAATTCGAAATGAGCCTCCTAGCGTCTCGTATGCAAATGAGGATATTTCCATATGTTTTAAAATAGCTAAAATAAGGTATAAATCGATATTTTATTAAAAATCTGATAAGCTTGCAGTAATCTACGCCCTCGACTACCCCTAAATACTTTTCGACTGGGTCCTAAAATTGATCCCACTTCGCGATATCTTGGTAACCGGGTTTTTTCGAGCCATTTATGCAAAGTGTCCACACACACACACACACATGAACTATTTTTTTATATATAGTAGGACCAGTGGAAAAAGCCCGCTTCGCGGCCCTTTTCCACTGGACCCCATCCAGGAACGATGAATTCGAATACCTTCTTTCTTAGACTGCGGCGCGAGAGCCTGTATCAAGGGAGCCATTCTTTGGCCTGCGGCGCGAGAGCCTGGACCAAGGACCCTTTCTTTGGCCTGCGGCGCTAGAGCGAGATCCAGGCCTAAACCTCGCGCTAGAATCTTTCAGCCTGCGGCGCTAGCTACTGCTTTTTCTTCCGAATTTGGCCTGCGGCGCGAGGCCCTGGGCAGGACCTTTTCTCTGGCCTGCGGAGCTAGGGCGAGCGTCAGTCCCTAAACCTCGCACACCGAGATCCCCCAGAAATAAGTTTTGTTGCTGAACTGCCAAAAGCAAAAATTAGAATTCTCCCAGGATCCGAACTGATGATCATGCGCATTGTAGAACGGGCGCAAATCCACTACACCATCGGACAGATGGGAACAGGCGACGGAAAAGCCCTCTTCTGTTCTGGGGAAAGGGGGGTCGGGGAAGGTAAAGAAAAGGGCGACCCAATGATCCCGGAGGGAGGCCTACTGGTCACTTTACAAAATTCGGTTTTTCGAGTATGAATCAGCCCCAAAAATTTGCAAAGATATAAGAGGCGCGTGATCCCCACCATCGAATACATCTGTGGTCCAAATTCCAGCCCGAAATTCCATCTGGGTCTCGAGTTATGGGCTGGACACCACGGCTTTTGGCCCACTTTATTAACGACATTTTATAAAAATGTTCATAAAAACTTCATTTTACAAAATCTGACAAAACACAGAATTATATATCAGGAGAATTCAATTTTCAATCTACCCTCAGAAATTAGCGCCCAATTCCATTTGGATCATGAGATAACCTCTGTACAAAGCCTTTTTTGGCCACAATGTTTAGGGTTTTCACTATTTTTCTTGTGAAATCGTTAAATGAAGGAATTTCGAAAAACAAAAAATGCCTATAAGGAAGATGTGTTTCTCCACCTCCATGCCAAAAATCAGCGCGAAATTCGGCCTGACGGCCGAGAAATCGTCATTACAGAAAACAGACATACTTTTCTCGCTCATAGGATAGGAT
>CATQJA010002353.1:0-13071 GCA_958295435.1 Mesorhabditis spiculigera
ACGGCGGTATTCTGACATGGCAGACATGGGGACATATAATGCAAACATTTCGGCAAACACAGATTCTCCTTACCTTTGTTGTGCGTGATGGTGGTGTCGATCGGTCCCATCCGCTTCTCCTCCTTTTCTTCCCCCAATCAGCACATCATTAACGAGGCGCGTCTCCGTGAATATCTGAAAAAGTACTAATCCATGGCAATAAAAGGCCGGCGAAGGTAGACCAAAAGAGGCCGTTTTTAGGTGTCAGAAAAACACCTGTCCAAATGCCAAAAAATCACGCTCACCTTGTCAATGTACGCGGAAAACTCGTCGACCACGTCACCATAGCGCTTCTCCTTGTACGAGTCCTCCCTCACGTACTGTTTCTCGCCGACTACAAAGAAAGCAAATATAGAATTGCAACGAACTTTACGAAAATTCACTAAAACCATTTAACAGTATCGACAAAGAGAAAACATAGAAGCCCTACATTTCTCAAAGATCGTCGTCCACGCCGGGATCGTCGCGCGTTTCCCGGGGAGTTTACGCTGCAAATGCAAAAATTCAGGCTTTTAAATCATTTATTACCTCCGAGCCGACGAGAATCGTATCCAAATGCACACGCAACGGATCCACGCTTCCGAGTCGATGGGCAAACGACGAGAAGTGCTTCCGGATGTCGCAGTCTAAACAAAAAGTCATAAAACGCTTGAAGCCAGCTTTCCATTTGTCGACCAGCTAACAGAGACTCTTTAGACATTCCACACCTGGGTGGCGTTCCAACTCTTCTTGGTCCGTGACCAGAATGAGATGCACGTTCCGCACATCGTCGCCGAACGAGGCTTGCCGGTTTGATAGCGTCGATTCGTTGGCACACCGAGAGTGGTTCAAGCCCTGAAAAAATAGCCTCAACGCGCCAAGGTCGAAAAGTGGCGTAAAAAGGAGCTGTAAAAACACGACCGAGAAAAGAACAAACTCCCACTCCGACCTAATCTAGAAAAACACGCAAAATTCGGCAAGGTCTACAGAATTTAATCATAAATGAACCCACCTTTGGAAATGGGTGCCGAGCCGTTGAGGGCCAACCTTAAGCCCTTGCTGTCCGTCCAGACGGGTGCCTCGCGCATCGGCAGATCGATCAACTAAAATATAAAATATCCAAAACACTCTAACGCCAAGATACCATCAACTTTGCCTCGGCGGGCAGCACGCAGGCGATGGTGCTGTAGAAGAAGCTCGTCTTCGAGGCCTGCAAGAAAGGACTTGATAGTCACTCCAAAAAAACCCACCTTGACATCGCCGGCCGATCGGTCAACGAGAAAGACGAGGGACACGGGCAATGGTGACTCCCACGAGTGATGTCCCTTGCAGCCAGGGCGCAACTCATCCTCCAGATGCTGCAAATGAGTATTTAATTTCTAATATAAGATTCTACTTGAACGAACAGAAAACAAAATCGTCTAGAAAAGCAGAAAAGACAGAATTTTTTTAGTTTTATTTAAATCTCGGCTTCCCTTTGTGCGACAGGCCTGTCTTGGTCTGATTAGTAAGAATATACTACATTTAAATGGCGCCAAAAATATGCAAGGAAAAAAATTAAGGTGGAAAACGCGAAATCTCGGTCCGGGGGGAGCGGGCGAGCCAGCGAAAAAATGGCGTTTACAAGTTAGCCCAATTCCAAGAAACATTATATTTGAAGAAAACTAAATCATATCAAATAAAACCAGATGGTTCCAGGCGCTTCGCGACGGTAACGATCTGGCCTTCGGGCTATCCGACATGTCCAGGGACGTAGCGTAATACAGGCCCCGGACCACGGACCGACCGGATACGTGGGAGAAATAAAAGAAATGAAATGGCTCCCGTGAAAATTTTCATTGACGAAACGCGCGCGACCTGGCTCACTATGTCCAAAATCACCCCAACCTCCGTCCCCGGGGTACCCCTTTTACTAAGGAAAAAATTTCAAAGTTAATTTTAATAATTTATACAACTTTTTCATAATTTTTTTATCAGTTCGGGGATTTCCGCCCACGCTCTATCCGAATCTGAAGAGACCTGAGCTCTAGCTCCTTTCCCCTTCGAGATGAATTCGGCTTCGGAGGGACAGACGGAGACCACAGCAAAATTATTATAGTTGATAGTTCTATCCATTGCATACCGGCTTGGTATCGTCGGCGAGACACCCGGCGAAAAGCGCGAGCAGTAGCACCCCCGACTGGACGAGAAGCCGCATTTCAGCGAAATGATAACGCCCTTGGAAAAATCAAGAAGGAAAGAAAGCTGGATTGATCAGCGAGTATTCTAATTTTACATTGCAATCCTGCAACCATCTCGGCTCATCTGCGAGCTAAACGGCTGTAATGTGCGCCAAAATGTTGTGTTATGATTCGGGCTAAAATACCCTCCAGGTGTTGGAATTCGGGCTAAAATACCCTCGAGGGGCTATAATTCGGGTCAAAAATCCATTTCCGGTGCTATAATTCGGCTAAAATACCCTCTGGGTGCTGGAATTCGGGCTAAAATACCCTCGAGGGGCTATAATTCGGGTCAAAAATCCATTTCCGGTGCTATAATTCGGCTAAAATACCCTCCAGGTGCTATAATTCGGGCTAAAATACCTTCCAGGTGCTATAATTCGGGCTAAAATACCCTCGAGGGGCTATAATTCGGGTCAAAAATCCATTTCCGGTGCTATAATTCGGCTAAAATACCCTCCAGGTGCTATAATTAGGGCTAAAATACCCTCGAGGGGCTATAATTCGGGTCAAAAATCCATTTCCGGTGCTATAATTCGGCTAAAATACCCTCCAGGTGCTATAACCAGATGGTTCCAGTCGCTTCGCGACTGTAACCATCTGGCCTTCGGGCTACCCTTCATGCAATCCACTTTAAAAACTACTTCGATACCTCCCTGATGGCTTTAGACACCTTTCCTAGCCGAAATCCCTTCAAAAACTGGCTAAATTGCGTTATATGGTCACTAAACGGATTTTGGATTTTTATATACCAAAATGCTCAGCAGTTCGAACTGGTTCAGGATCAGTTGAAAAACTATTCCAGAAACACTTCTGGAGCGAGTTATAACGCTTCAAAGTTGGCGAGTGTCGTATATGGTCACTAAACGGATTTTCGATTTTTATATGTCAAAACCAGCCGCTTACAGCGGCTTTGCCGCTGCAAGCGGCTGGACTTCGGGCTATCCCCTGTGCGCTCCCTCCCCTTCGCCGAAACGCGCGCGACCTGGCCGACTACGTCCCCCACTCCTCTTACTAAGGAAAACTTTCGAAGTTAATTTTAATAATTTAAACTAAAACTTTTTTCGTAATTTTTTTATCAGTTTGGGGGTTTCTGACCACGCTCTATCCGAATCCGAAGAGAGCTAAGCGCTAGCTCCGTTCCCCTTCGAGTTGAATTCGGCTTCACACGGACGGACGGACAGACGGAGACCACAGCAAAATTATTATAGTTGATGCTCAGCAGGCCGAGCTGATTCTAGAACAGTTGAAAAAACCTTTGGGAAATACTTCTGGAGCGAGACATACCACTACAAAGTTTGGCGTCACCCCGGCCCACTACATAACTTGTCGCCCCGGCGAGTCAGTTTTCGGTGTTGCGAAAAATGGTTGGGTTCGAAATGGGATTGGCATGAAACTACACACCCGATCTGAGCCTCAAAATAAGGCTTCGTGCCACCCGGGGGCCGGTCAGCTTCGGATGGGTGCGAGCTCGTACAGGGTTTCGAAATGGGGGCGCCAAGGCCGGCGAAGCGGCCGGGGGCGCCCCCATTTCGAAAGAGTGGACGGCAGCCCATCCGAAGCGACGGCCCACCTTGCCTGACAACGTATTTTTTTACCCATGAAACGGCAATTCTCCACCATTCCGTTTCTTTCCGATATACAGTTGGCGTATTTTGGTGTACTACGTACTACTTCAGGGGCTGAATGGACGATTTGTAAGCTAGATATTTCGCGACAGAGATTTAGCCCAATAGTTTTTTCAACTGTTCTAGAATCAGTTCGCCCCGCTGAGCATTTTGACATATAAAAATCGAAAATCCGTTTCGTGACCATATACGACACTCGCCAACTTTGAAGTGTTATAACTCGCTCCAGAAGTGTTTCCCAATAGTTTTTTTAACTGATCCTGAACCAGCTCGAACTGCTGAGCATTTTGGTATATAAAAATGTAAAATCCGTTTAGTGATCATATAACGCAATTTTCCCCAAAAACTACCTAAATACCTTCCTGATGGCTTCAGATACCCCCATGGCCGAAATCCCTTCAAAACTACCTAAATACCTTCCTGAGGGCTTCAGATACCCCCATGGCCGAAATCCCCTTCAAAAACTACCTAAATACCTTCCTGATGGCTTCAGATACCCCCCATGGCCGAAATCCCCTTCAAAAACTATCTAAATACCTTCCTGATGGCTTCAGATACCCCCCATGGCTGAAATCCCCTTCAAAAACTACCTACATACCTTCCTGATGGCTTTAGATACCTCCCATAGCCGAAATCCCCTTAAAAAACGAAAATAACGACCGACCGGGTGAAATGAGAGAAAACTTTTTCAAAGGAAAACCTAAGGAACTTTCCTTTTACTAAGGAAAAAACTTTCAAAGTTAATTTTAATAATTTAAACTAAAACTTTTTCATAATTTTTTTATCAGTTTGGGGGTTTCTGACCACGCTCTATCCGAATTCGAAGAGACCTAAGCTCTAGCTCCTTTCCCCTTCGAGTTGAATTCGGCTTCAGACAGACGGACAGACGCGTCAAGAAAATTATTATAGTTGATTAGGGCTAAAATACCCTCGAGGGGCTATAATTCGGGTCAAAAATCCATTTCCGGCGCTATAATTCGGGCTAAAATACCTTCCGGGTGCTATAATTCGGGCTAAAATACCCTCGAGGGGCTATAATTCGGGTCAAAAATCCATTTCCGGCGCTATAATTCGGGCTAAAATACCTTCCAGGTGCTATAATTCGGGCTAAAATACCCTCGAGGGGCTATAATTCGGGTCAAAAATCCATTTCCGGTGCTATAATTCGGCTAAAATACCCTCCAGGTGCTATAATTCGGGCTAAAATACCCTCGAGGGGCTATAATTCGGGTCAAAAATCCATTTCCGGTGCTATAATTCGGCTAAAATACCCTCCAGGTGCTATAATTCGGGCTAAAATACCCTCGAGGGGCTATAATTCGGGTCAAAATCCTTTCCAGTGCTATAATTCGGCTAAAATACCCTCCAGGTGCTATAATTCGGGCTAAAATACCCTCCAGGGGCTATAATGCGGATCAAAAATCCATTTCCGGTGCTATAATTCGGCTAAAATACCCTCCAGGTGCTATAATTCGGGCTAAAATACCCTCGAGGGGCTATAATTCGGGTCAAAAATCCATTTCCGGCGCTATAATTCGGGCTAAAATACCTTACAGGTGCTATAATTCGGGCTAAAATACCCTCGAGGGGCTATAATTCGGGTCAAAAATCCATTTCCGGTGCTATAATTCGGCTAAAATACCCTCCAGGTGCTATAATTCGGGCTAAAATACCCTCGAGGGGCTATAATTCGGGTCAAAAATCCATTTCCGGCGCTATAATTCGGGCTAAAATACCTTCCAGGTGCTATAATTCGGGCTAAAATACCTCGAGGGCTGTAATCCGGGTCAAAAATCCATTCCCGGTGCTATAATTCGGCTAAAATACCCTCCAGGTGCATTTATAATTCGGGCTAAAATACCCTCGAGGGGCTATAATTCGGGTCAAAAATCCAGTTCCGGTGCTATAATTCGGCTAAAATACCTTCCAGGTGCTATAATGCGGGCTAAAATACCCTCGAGGGGCTATAATTCGGGTCAAAAATCCATTTCCGGTGCTATAATTCGGCTAAAATACCCTCCAGGTGCTATAATCCTACTATATATAAAAAAAATAGTGTCTGTGTGTCTGCCCGTGCCACTTGGTAGGCAACTTCCGTCAGCGTTTCCAGCAGTATCTCAATAAGGGGGGTAGTTAGGGGTATGTATTACATCTCATTAGGTGCATAATAGCCTTGGGCTGACTGCACACTAATCAAATTGTCAAAAATTTGCGATTTGCTTATAGCAAAACCCAAGTTTCGAGTGACAACCATAAACCAGTGTCCCCCTTGCCCTACTTTATGGTTGTCAAATTGAAAATTAAAACGTCGATTTTAATAATAAAAAGTGTCGACTGCCGCCTAATTTTCGATTCTAAACACATTTCGGAAGTTTATGTATACATGCCATCACTCAGAACCACTTTTTGGGCGACAACCATAAACCCTAATCAACCTATTGCGAGATTCTGATACCAAATCGTGGCGACCATGTGGGAAAACAATGATAAGAAGAATTCTCCCGGGTGGCAAAAGGCCTGAAGCTTTTGTGATCGAGAAAGAAGAGCAATGGCTCTTTTGAAATTTTGCGTACGGAAACAACCGAGATTAGAATGCGAATCTGATATAAAATTTGGCATTTAGGATATTGACCTGTTTATCTACTTATTTATTGTTATATATTTATCTGCCGGGCGGTCGTCTTTCTCTCAGCAAAATGTGGCGGAATTGGCTTGGAAAAAGCTCGGAGGCGTCTTCTGGATTGTACAAGAAAGTGAAGGGATGGGTGCGCCGCAAAGATACAGGTAATTCTGGCATACAAAGACACGTTGATCCGTTTTTAGACGACCCAGAAGCTGAGCCTGTTGCCGAGGAAGCGGCGCAAGAAGAACCACAAGCTACAGCACCCGCGGCAGCGCCAGCTACACCACCACCGCCTGCAGCGCCTAGTCCGGCCAGCTCCAAGTCGACGGCCACCAATTCGTCTAGAGCCAAGTAGACCCTCTTTTTTTGAGCTAAGTATTATTGGTTGAGTTTACAGCAGCAGCAGCAAAGCCTCGCCGTCCGCTCGCCAGCCTCATCGACGAAAAATCAGCCGAGTGCTGAAGATATTTCTGTCGGAAGCGTGAAAAAGTCGTCGAGAGAAAGACGATCAAGCAGAGAGCGAAAATCGTCAAGCTCTACTCGAAGCGTGTCCTCTTGGAGCAGTGAAGTGTCACGGGTCTGTCTTTCGGGTCCTATTTTCATTTTGTCGAAATATCATTTTATCGAAAGTTCAATGCCTTTTTGGCCACGATTATTCATCTCACCAATTTCGCAAATTGAAAACTGAGCGCATTCAAACTCCAACATAATGATATTTCAACAAAACGAAACTTCGCCCAGATAATTTTCGACAAATTTCTAGCAAATAGTCTTTGGGATTCGCTACTTTCTATCTAGGCAGCCCGCAAACTCGTCCGCTTGAAGCCCATCAAGGTGTCGGAGAAGAAGCTGGCAAAATGGGGCAAAATTGTGGAAGAGCGACTGAAGCGGCGGAAAGCCGCTGCTGAAGATCCGGCCACGAAACCGCTCTACACTATCGACACTCCATTTCCGGCTGCCGATAGGTGGGTACTGTAAGAAGTATTAATCGTCGCCCTTTTTTAGATCTAAAGTCGAGGAGGCTCTGGCCAAAAAAACGATCCCCAAGCCCACGCCGACGCCATCGTCGAGCAGAAAATCAGTGGAAAAGCCGAAGAAAGAGGAAAAAAAGGAAGAGAAGAAAAATAAGAAAAAGGAAGAGAAAGCGAGTAAAGAGAGCTCGAAGACGAAAAAAGGGAAGAAAGGCGAGAAGAGAGGCAATTTACTACCGAACGGAAAGACGCTTCTCCCGAGCGGACAACCCTTCTGGGTTGACCCCAATGCTGAGGATGTGAGCAATTTTCTATCTGCGGTTACTGCAATATTCAGGAGAAGCCGACCGACGATTCTCTGCCCCTGAACGCGGCCGTGATGCTCGATGTTCTGCGCGGCGAGGTCAAATTGAAGACGATGCCCGACGATCAGTAATATTGTGTTTGCGGCACCAAAGAATTTATTTTGCAGAGTGAAACTCGACCCGATGGCTGAAGTGAAAGATCTTCGACGGAAGCAGCCCTTCTTCGAATATGAGGTCGTCTACGGAAATACGGTCCGGTCGATGATCAACGCTTCGGGTAGACGATTTCCCATTTAGCGTCTATTTTTCGATTTAGAATCCGTGAATACGCGATCGACAGACCGCAGCGAGTACAGCCAGCTCGCTTCCAGGTGTTACTGACACTGGATCTTTATTATTACCTGATTTTTAAATATGAGTAGTGGAAGCGTTTCTAAACGGTTTTTACTATTCCCTAACCGTAAAAGGTACAATTTCAAGACCAAAAATGGTCGTTTTGACAGAAAATTCAATTTTTTAAAAGTTTCTGAAGTCTAGTTAATTTTTTTCTACAGTTATAGTTAACTAAAATCACTTTCTATTAAGTTACTAGATATCTCTAGATTCAAAGCTGAATCTGTAAACAACTGCTCTCCCCCGCCGATAATGCGAAAGAACCCTGCAGCTTGATCCTAACTTTTCGATTTTCGTGCCAGCGGGAGCCCGAGGATCGTTCGAGAGCGGACACCCTTGAAGATAACGGAACCGAGCCATTTGACCAGGTATCTATAACCACCTTTCATTTTCAATTCCTTTCAGTTACACGCCACAGTTGAAGCTGCTGAAACGCGAGAAATACCGCCGTACGTCAGCCCATGCCGAGACGAGCCATCGTCGAAGCTCCAAAAAATAGCGCCCAGTTAATCCTGCTTATTTGATTGTATCAACTTGAACTGTCCTTTGTTTTTGAACTTCTTCGGTTTTGTGGTGCGTCATTAATAAAAAGCTTCACTGGTGGATTTTGATTCCTCCTGGTCCGCGACTAGCAAGACTAGTACTTTTGAGAAGCATTGCGTCGTTCCGGGTACTTCTGAAGTTTAGACTTTCAACCAACGGTGATCCGCAGTGGTACTTTGGATTTTTATATTTATGCAGCGGTTAGTGATTGGACCTGATTTTCTCTCCGCTTACTGTTTATAGATTTTCGCGTTCGGGGGTCGATGTTCTGTGGATGGATCGGTGGGATGCTGTTTGTCCCACGGAAGAAGAAGGGTGAAGTGGCTAGCGTAGCCCAAATTCATGGTACCGCAGAAGCCGACTGTAGTTAGGTACGGGTTTTCGATTTTTTTTACTCTTGCCCTGAATTTTTTATTTAGGATTGAGTTTTTCTTTTTTAAGTAGGGGAAGGGTTTGAAAACTAGTTCATACAGTTAACTGTCAATTACTTTACCTAAGCCCAAGAAACCTTAGCGCAAAACCTATGAAAAATTCCGGAATATGAAGTTTTCTGCCAAGACTTTTCCACTTTCGCCAAACATACCAGATTTTTAAAGTTCTTAACATTTACTAAACGGTATTAGCGTTTCAGGTATAGCTAGCCACACTAAAATAATATTAAGGAACTGTCTATGACGTTAATACGTATTGTTTATTCATTCGGATGCGTGGACACTGTTGAATCACAAGTTTATCATGCAAACAAAAACTCTCCAAGATGTAAGGCCAGTTCTAAATTCATTGTCAAGTCAGTGGAGTGGAGGGCGAGCGGTCAACGGAGTTGAATAGGGCACGGGGCGTTGGTTATTCATTGACTCCGGGGTGTCCGGCAGCCCGCTGTTTCCTGTAAGCAGGTTTTCCAGCAGCGATTGAATTACAAATAGAAACTCTTGGAAGCCTCGTGAATTTTGAGCGGTACACTTACCGTGGCCGGTAGAGCGCGGCCTTCAACCCGAGCTCCTCGCCTTGTCGCCGGATGCATTGGAGGCAAGGTGCTGCAATGGCCCTTTGAAGGGGGATCCGACCAATAGGGAGTAGATCGGTATCTTTATGAGTTTGGCGACCACACATTATTCAAGCATCAGTTGTCTCTTTCTGGCCTGTTTTTAGACCGTAGACCACAAAAAAAAGTATTAAAAAATCCAAAATTTCGCTTTGTCAGCCAAAAAGCCCGATTTTCGACTCACATACATTTAAAATATTTAGAAATTTCTCGCTTCAAATATGGCTAGATTTGAATAAGGTTTCTGGTCATATAGCAAAATCTATGGCATCTCCCAAGCCCAAAATACTAAAGAGCTAGAGAGTTATGGTCCGCAATGCCGCACATTTCGTATTTTAATTCCAGGTCGCTGCCGTGAAGGCTCAGTCGCTTGTCAACCAGATGAAATGTGAACCTACATGCAGGGTCACAGCCGGCGCAGTCCGCGGCTTCCGTCGTCTCCAAAACAGCGTGCCTGAAACTGATCGTTTTTAGAAATGCCGGCGGAATGCCGAAAGCAGTTTGCTCTCTTAAAAACCTCAACAAAACAGACCTGAAGCGGTCCGCACACTTAAGGCACACGGCCGCCCCAAGTGCCGAAGTGAGGATGGTGTTTTTCTTCAGGCACCACACACAATCTCCGACGCTGCGTGTCGACGGCCGCCCGACAGTACGCCGGATCGGGGCGACCGGGTCCTACAATAGGCTGATTCTACGAGGTTTGACGCAGCTATTTAGGAGCTAGTTAAGTTTGATGGCCCCAAAGGCGTCAACAGAATTCTGCCGATCGGGCGCCCCTGATCGGCTTAAAAACCAGTATTCTGGGGTAGTTTGATGCGCTGAGTTCGAGTTTGACACTTTTAGACCACAAATATTTGATTTTAGACTACAAATTACAAAAAGTCGAAAATTTTTTGACGCCCTTGGGGCCATCAAACAACTAGCTCCTAAGTTTTTTGGAGTTGGTACTTTATTGTCGCATGAAATCAAGTTCCTATAGCCAAAAGTGGAAAACTTACTTCAGTGTACAAAACTACCACAGAAATGTGTATGGGCTGATCGGGCACCGCCTATCGGGAAAGATTTTTTTGCACCCTTAGGGTCACCCAACTTAGATAGCACCGAGTTTCATGTTGACTATTATCGCCAACGCCACGCCGTTTCGAAAATTGCCGAACAAGCAAAGCATTGGAACCTTGAAAAATCGTCAAACTTAGGTTTGATATTGCGTTCAAAGATCATAAGTGCCGCTTTCCACACTATTACTCAATTTATAACCCGCGTCGCGTCGATAGGGAGCGAAACGTTGCTGCCGCTTGATTGTGCTCTATTTCCTGAGCGTTAGCCCGTTTCTGAAAAGCTTTATTTTTTCGTACAATGTAATGTACAATGTAAGCCAGTAAAAAGGGTCAATGATTTGTAAGTCTTTTCAGTTATCGACCTCCGGACGGCGATCGCGTGCAGCCACTTCGGGCTCATCCGGGCCGACGAGAGCCGGGATTGGACTGTTCACTGCGGCGGTGACCGTATCATCATCTCCACGAACACCAGGATGATGGGCTGCAGGGGCAATCGGAAGAGCCCAACGAATAGCCCGGATAGGCTAAAACGAGCTTTGTTACATTAAAGTGACAAGTGGTGTCTACCGGGAGTTCGACCTCGGCGGGCAAACGTGAGGCGATGTCCTCCTCTGTTGTCCGGAGCTGGATGGCGCACTCGCCGAAAGCCGCAATGAAAAATCGTTGGTACTTCACGCGGGATTGGTCGCGGTCATTTCCCTAAACGCGGTCTCTTAGTGAAAACAACATGTTAACATTTTACCCAAGAATACAATTCCGCTTCAGCGGCGGAGAGCTCGGCCTGGGTGCGCGCGACCTCAGTCTGTAGAAACTCACGCCGCCCGTCGACGTAAAGATTTAGAGCCTGAAACGTCCCGGTATCGGCAATTTTCTTTTTTTTCAATTTTCGAGTTTTTCTGAACTTTTATGAATTGTTCTACCGCTTTCCGAGCGGCGAGCGTTGAGGGGGCACGGCTTGCTTCTTCGGCAGTATTAATCGCAGCTTCCAGCCTGCCATCCATTTCGGCTTGCTGGTCGATTATCGGGTAGTCGACTGGCTGTAAAACAAAGTAAAGTAAAGTACTTATTGAAGCGTACGTTCTCAGCATATACTATAGGTTTTTGATGGCCATATGATTTATACTATTTTCTTTGATTGAAATTTTTCTATTATAGAGAACAATGGTCGAAAAGAGAGGTGAACAATAAATTTTTCAATATTTTTGACAATCTGAAGTTGCGAATTAATAGAGCGGAGCAAGCTACTATGGTAATTGAGTTCAACCCAAAAAATAATTTCAAAGCTTTATAGTACAGGAAAAGCAGACTTAAAATTATTTTTATTGAATAAAACTTTGATTTCCCCGGTAACCCGAGGTGTCCGGTTTTCCTACCGCGAAACGGGGCGTTGGCAGCGGGCCTGCCCAACTCGGTTTCCGACGCTCCCAATATGTGAGCAGCGCCGCCTCGCGCTCCGCCGATCCACGATGCACTTGTCCGTAAGTTATGGCCGCCAGTATCTCCTGAAACGATGGGGATAGCGCCGGTGGAGGGGGAGCACATAAATTATTAAGCCCTTTTATCAAAAATTATAAGTCTTGAGGTGCCTAAAGGTCTCGTCGAGCCGAATGTATTCATGCCGTAGCAGATATTAGCGAATGTGATTCTTCCAAAATCTCGGCTATCTTTTTTGTGGCGTGAAATCCAGAGTTGAAGGACCGTGCAGCTATTTTTTTACCCCCTGGCCCGGTCGGGGACCCTTGAATCAAGCGCCAGAAATATAAAATGTACTTCAGTCAACATCCTCTGCTTGGCGTCGTCGGCGGCTCGGCGGGCCCGGGCGAGCCGACGAAGCAGTTCTTGAAAACTCGGTAGTAGAATTTGAGGTTCCTGCAAAAGAAATACAAATAATAGGATGGACAGTTACCGGTAACATAAGTCGGAAGCAGTCGATTAGTAGAATCAGTGGTGAAAAGCTCGTAATCGATTTCGTTTTATACCAGAAAACCTATGCTAATCGCGCAGAAGACGGAAATCCTACCCGATTCCTGCAGCTTGTGATGTTAAATCCGAAATTATGGAGATTGCCCCGTTTCCTCCGACCTATACAAGTACCACGCCCCGCTTTCTCAAATGCCCTTTGCGCTAATGACGCCTCATTCACGCCACACGCGATCTACTATCTAAAAATTGAGCTTGACGACTAAACGACACTTCCGAAACGCCTTTGAAGTTTACCAGCTCAGACATTGCTGTCGGCGTGGACTTCACCGCCGTGTATTACCGCTAGCG
>CATQJA010002355.1:0-13151 GCA_958295435.1 Mesorhabditis spiculigera
CTACGTCAATAAACCTCATGAACAGGGGGCATAGCCCGAAAAAAATTTCAGGGGGCCCTCTAAAAATGTTTCCAAAAACTCTTAACTTAGCCGAAAAACAGCCCCGCACCCAAACAAATTTGAAAAAAGGTTGCATAGCTCTACAAATAGCTTTATCTAACTTGTGACAAAATAGCGCCGCAAGCAGCAAAATTTTGAAAAATAAAAATCCAGGGTCCCCCCTTATAAATTTTCGAGCCCCGGCCGATTTCCCAGGCGGGCCTGTGTTACGCTGCGTCCCTGCTCATGACAACAAAATCATGCCAAAATCGGCTCAAAATTGACAAATTATCAAAAGTGAAAAAATCTGCTAGATTGCCCAAAGCTCATATCTCGACGAAAGATTTGATCAACAATCTCTGCTGAGTTGGTAAGAAGATACGCGAAAATCCACTTCACCGAGAAATACCCCAAAGATCTTTGATAGCTAGCCCAGCAACAGCCAAGTATCTCTGCTAGCCATCTAGCTCTAATCGATCACACGGTACCATGAATGGAGGCACTTGCTTTCCCGTGGGTTCCTCGATTCCTAGACTCCTCTTCCGAAGATACCCCTCAAACCGGAATTTCGAAGTTCGTCAAGTGATCAACAACCTATTTCACAAAATTCCGCATAGAACCCATGAAAGTCCGTCATAACCTGATTTGCTTCTCTGTTTTGTCGTGCCATCTCACTCGAAATTTGAATTTCGGCTTTCAAGGCGTCGTTTTATGTGCTTCTAGACTAGGCACTGTTACAGAGCTGATTCGATTGAGCGTGAAATTCTGACCAGATCTCAATTTTCAAAACTTTCTGAACGAGTACGGTCTTGGCGAAGAGTTGCTATGAAAAGGCCCATTGTAGCCATTTCGATCCTGCTTAACAAAAATTTAAGCTCGGACAACTGAATTCACAGAAGCTTTATCTCGAAGACCGCTTTCGCTCAGCAGCTTTTTTGAAAGATGGGATTTTCTTAGAATTTCTAACATTATCGAATGTGCTACGTCACCCAACCTAAAACTCCACAAGCACCTAAAAGTGTCTCCTTGTTAGCAAATGCCTTTTAATCCTTCAAAATCCGAACCAACCCCCGACAACCCACCTCAATATGCTGATCGGTCTGCGTCGTCGAAACGCTCGAACTTTTCATCCGTTGATAGTTGGAGCTCGTCATTTTCTAAAGCATTTACTTTTCAATAGCTCTGCTGAATTTAAGCGACTAGGCGCTAGGCGACACAAATGCCTCACATTCGCTTTTTTGCCCGTTAAAAACACATGTTTTTCTTATCTTGCCCCCGGCTAGCTGCTGTACTAGTTGACCTCAAAAACCGCCGTTTTTAGTACCGAAATGTAACGAATTCCAGTGGCTGCTTATCTTTTGTTTTTCCGACCCCTTGACCCCCGCGTGTTTTGCAACAATTTTTGCAAAAGTTGCTACTTTGCATGCAAAAATTTTCAATCGTGCCTACAGTTTCTCGGGTGGCAGCCGGTCCACGGGCATGCGGAAGCAGAATATATACGCAAATTCCGCAAAAATCCGGTTTTTACGCAGCGGGTATGTAGGTTTGGGATGCAAATCAACGCGTGGCATTGCCGGCGGTATTTTCGTACCTGTATTTTTGGTTATTGACTCGTTTATTACTTTATTTTAAGACTTTTTTAACTTTAAAGAAGACTATCAGACTTCGATTTAGTTTCTGTACCGGCGCCGTTTTGCCAGTGTGCGCCCGGGACAATGCATTACGCGGTCTAATTCGCTGGGCTGCCGAGCCGTCGTCAAGCTTATCTTCCTTCCTTTTGCACCCAAAATGCCCCCAAAATACATATTAACGTATTTCTACTTTCGCGCAAAAGGTTTGTATTTCGACACTTTATAAAAGGAAGGTAATTTGGATCTTTTCCATGTTATAACTTTCAAAAACACCTCATTTTTCGAATTTTTAAACTTAAAAATGGCTAAATACCATAGATTACCTCGGGTGATGTCGAATAGATTCAAGTTAAATTAAATACACTTTAACAATGTATAAAAACTATAGAATTCATATTTTAACCTCTTCTTCTCAGGCGAAAACATCCGCCAACTTCTCCAGCTGGCCGGCGTCGAGTTTGAGGACCGGCGAATTCAATGGGAACAGTGGCCACATATAAAGAAAGGTAGAAAAAATATAAATGCATTTTTTAGAGCTAATCGAATCCGGGAATTTGTATAAATTTTATCGTTTTAGAGATGCCATTCGCCCAGATGCCAGTTTTGGAGTGCGAGGAGGGGCAGCTCGCCCAGTCTAAGGCCATCGGCCGGTTTTTGACTAGAAAATACGGTATTTTTTTTTAAACTCTAAAACTATAGCAGCTAGATAGAAAAGAAGTTCATTAATACAAAAACTGTTTTTAGATAACTCGGCGTTTTGTCTATGTCGTTTTTAACCGAAATTTAGGCTTTGCCGGCAGTAACGACTGGGAAGCCGCGCGCATCGACGCGCTTGTGGATCAGTTTGAGGACTTTTTCCAGGAGATCCGCCCCTTCTACAGGACGTATAACAAGATTATTGAAGGGGATTTGGTAAGGTTTTTGATATTTGGAACCTAGTGATAAAAAAACCTAATTTTTGTGTCCGGGTTTCGCTACATTTTTATCGTTTTTAAATTTTGTCAGCTTACTTTGTTAACAGAAGTAGAAATCCAGTTCAATGTGCGTTTTTTAGGATAACGTCTACGAAACGATCGTGCAGCCCGCACGTGACAAGCACTTGCCACTTTTTTCGAAATTTTTGGACGAAAACCCAAGTGGATTCCTGGTGAGTTATAAGGTTTTTTGGAGGACGCAAGGCATATTTTTCTTTCATTCATTTTCTATTTTTCGAGCTTTAAATTCTCCATGGATTAGATCCATATAGATGCGCTGGCGATACGCAAAGCGATTTACAGTAGATGGCTTTGAAACGCTCTAAAAATAAAATTAAGGTCGGCTCGAAACTCTCGTGGATCGACACCCAATTGGCCGACCACTTGTACACGTTTATGAACTACTCGAAGGGCGACTACACGGCCCAATATCCACAGGTAATTTCTATAGACCATCCATTTAGAGTTTTTTTTAGCTGGCAGCTTTCAAGGAGAGGATCCACGCAACACCCCGGCTACGCGAATGGATTAAGGACAGGCCGAAAACTGTGATTTAATACGGATGCATGGATTGGATTTTACAGTTGTCGAAAGTAATAGTCCCTCTGCGCCAAATCCTCTACTATAAAGATCACGGAGGAGGGCTAGAGTTGCCACACTATCACCTTGGACTTTGCCCCTTGGGCCCCGCTCGGACAACCCTGCATCAGATAGACCGGGAGATGGCAAGGGATCCCAAAGAGCTATACAAAAGCAGTAATGTTCAGTGGTAGTTTCTACAATCGTGTAATAGAATCCAATGCATTTCGGTATAAGGATACAAAAGGTATACACAAAGTTTATCGGCATGTAAACCATTAGAATACGAGCACACTCATCGATGGATGGAGAGGGCAAGGTAAAGTGCTGGTCTAACTCGCTGGTCTTACTGTAACCGTTTTTTGTTGACCGTGGGATTTCGATACGTGAGATGGCACATTTTGTACAGAATTTTTTCGCTGATTCGAATCCGTTTTCAAAAGTTGCGGAACCCCTCTAGATAAAAAGTTACAGCCGGTTTTCTACCCCAAATGACCGAAAATTACAAACTTTAAAGCCTTATAAAAAACTCGTGGAAGATTTTGTGGGATAAAATACAGCACTCCTAGGGGTAAAAAAACGTGCTCTTTCGAATGGGCTACCTCACGAACCCGTAGCTCAAAATTCATGAAAAAAAGGTTTTCGGTGGACCAATGCCCTCCCTAGATGGACAATTTTTGAAATTTTGTGAATTTTGAGCTACGGGTTCGTGGTAGCCATTCGAAGAGCACGTTTTTACCCTTAGGGGTGCTGTATTTTATCCACAAAATCTTCCACGAGTTTTTATAAGGCCTTAAGTTTGTAATTTTCAGGTCATTTAGGGGTAGAAACCGGCTCTAGCTTTTATCTGGAGGTTTCCGCAACCTTTGAAAACGGATTCGGAATCAGCGAAAAATTCTACAAAATGTTCCTATCTCACGTATCGAAATCCCACGGTCAACAAAAAACGGTTACAGTTAGGCAAAAGATGCTGGGCGTAGGGCAAAAGGTAGCTGGTCTTCTGCTAACGCAATACCCGCACAGACCTGGTCGTTAAACCCTAGAGAAATCCATAAATCGTCTGTTCGGAATAATCACGAAAGCGGCCCGGCCCCGTCTCTCCGAAGGGGCCTCGCGCTACGGTAACGTACAGGTTTTAGCAAACCATCGAACATTGCAGCATAATGCTCGCAACTTTCGACAACACTCTGCCAGCACGACACATTTGTGACACGCTTTTAAAAACATGTGTGTCACTTGTAGATTAAAGTTCTGTGTCACACGCGTGGCTCACATGTGCGGACATATGTGTCACGCTTACAAGCGAGCCACACATGTGACACAGAGTCCATTCCCGGGGTGTCCCCAGTCATTTCCCCCGTCTTCGGGGGAAATGACCGAGGAGCCCAGAAATGGCCACTCATCCCCACAAATCATTGCAAGTACATTGGGTTGTATACCCCTAATAAAATCAATCAAGTGCACAAATAAAATATACACTTTATACCAAAAATAACATATAAAAACAAAGCAAAAAAGACTTGCGTATTCGTTTCCTCCTTCGCCATTTCGTTTCGCCCTCTCGATGGCGGCAGGGACAGTCTTCGTCGAGCGGTCCTACACCTTAAAAAATAATTCAACACAAAAGAATGACAATTATATCTCCAAGCGCCAAATGGCAACAGCTACGAAATATAAAAATAGAAATACCTCTAGGCCGTTTTGACGATGAAGGGTGGGGGCACAAATCATCAATTTGTCGGCGGGAGCACCAAAAAATGAAATTCTTCGTGAAAAAAAAACACCAAATACCTGGCGTGGTAGCGCCGTGTGCAATTCGGGGGCCTTTTTGATGCCCATGTCCTGGACGTCGCCCGAATACCTACAAAACGACAAAATAAATATAAAAACTAAAAAAAAACATAAACAAGACAATTTTTCACCCAGGAAATACAACGGCCCGAGTTCAAGAAGGAAAAATCACCTCGCAATCGTGAGCCAAGTAGATGGGACGCTCCATCGAGCAGTTGGCGCGCGCGCGACGAAATTACCTCAGTCTCCTGTAAAAAACTATCAATAACAACCCGGAAATACCTTTTACCTCATTTTTGAGCGGAGCACGAGCTCGGCACCGGCACTATTCATCGTGGCACGAAATTTACCTGCAAAAAAAGAGCGAAAATTTACTCAAAAAAAAGTAATAGCAGCGAAAAAACACTAAAAACCCGGGGTACACAGACACTTCCACATCTAGCCGGGTTTTCGGTATAAAAAACTAGATCATAGGCTAGAAAACGTCAAAGATCACGAGAAATGTAGCGCATGGATGTCATTTTTTGTTTAACAGCCCCCGATTTGGCCTAAACATGAGTTTGGAAACGACAAAACCGACAAATACAAAAGTTGCTGAAGTGTCATAGTCCCAAAAACGAATTGGTACCTGAAAAGCGAGCTCCGACAACCGCAATCCCCGTCTTGATAGCGTTTCCATGCCGTTTCCATTCATTCGTCACGCGAGCCGTCGATCACAGCGCATTTCCTAAAGACTTCTATCGAAATAATACCTTTAGCTGTGAAGATTGGTCCTCGTGCTTCTTCCCGACAAGGCGATACGCTAAAACTATAAGTTTGTTGGAAATAATATCAAGAAAACGCACCTTTCGCCACGCGCGTACCAATTTCTAGCGGTCGACGCACCTGTGCCGTCGTTTTCGTTATGTTGCAGCGCCGAGGTTACCTGAAAATGCTCAAAGTTAGTCGGCAAACGAAATTGGAGGCAAATAATGCAAGAACAAAAGTTAAATTGATCGTAGAGCATAAGAAAAAGAGTTTTTACTAAAGAAAATGCCATGAAGCCTAGCTATCTACGAGTTTTTACTCATTTTTGCAGCGAAAACAAGCCTAAACCACGCCAAGTTGCTCCAATAAGTCTAATTCATAAAAGATTCCAGAAACGACAAAATAAACACTTTTTTTATTAAAAATTACAGTCAAAAACGCTATTTTTTCTAACACCATGGCTAAAACTTATTGTGTGAAAAGCACGTTATTCCATCGTTCGTAGTAGCGCGTCGTACTCGACATCCATTCCGGCCGGGATCCGTGCCACCCCCGTCATAAACCCCTTGAAAAACGAAGAAATAAACAATTCCTGAGTGCCTGTAGCCCTCTGGTGATATTTGGGATGAAAAATAACTTTTATAAAATTTTTGTATTTTTCGACCTAAAAATTTGCCTAAGTCCGGGACACATGTGTCGCTCGAGTCCAGTCCGGGACACTTGTGTGGCTCGCGTCCGGTCCAGGGTGGGACATGTGTGACACGGCTAACATGCGTGGCACACATGTTTTTGGCCGCTCATATGTGACTCGCGACCATTTTGGGCCCCGCTCATATGTGGCTCGCTTATCGGGGGCAAAAACATTTGTGTCTCGGCTATTAAGCGAGACACAAATGAATCGTGCTGGCAGAGCAGTTGTGATTGTTTATAGGAAATGCGAAAATTTATAGATATATGGATTTATAATTTCCGCGTATTAAAAAGACGCCCCCTACGTCCTAAGCCCAGGATCGATATACCTTTTATGCTATGCAAGAAATTGACGCAATGCGCCCTATGTCGAAACCTTTCTGCTTATTGCAGAGGTTCGAAGGGATTTTCCTATCCCGCGCCCCTTGCCTGTGATACCGTAGTCCCCGGCGCCCCCCGGAGAGCCGCGCTCTCCGATTATTGGGTTAATTGCCTTTTTGGGGGGATTGCCCTTTTTTGGGTAGTTTCCTGGGAGCAAGCCTCCATGCTGCCCAATATCGTCAGAGTTGAGCCAAAACCTTTGTATTGCTTTGTGCAATATGTTTTGAACCAGAACCTTGTGACCAAGCGATGAGTACAATTGTATCTCAGTTTTGTTCATTGTCGATAAACCTTTTGTCTCTAGACAATCGTACCGAAATGCATTTGGGATTCTTTACAAGATTTCTACCACTGAACAATCCAAGCTTCATCTCCTTGTTGTGGCTTCTTGGGTTCGTGAATCTTTCTTGGCCTATGTCGAGGATACTAGGTTCGGGAGAGTCTGAACGGGCCCAAGGGGCAAAGGCAGAAGTATAAAGTGTGGCAAGTCCTTACTCTAGACCTCAGTGATCCTTTTGGTAGAGGCTAGAATGCGGGATAGACTTTATTACTTTTGTCACCCTACTCACTGCGAAATAAAAATTCTAGAAAATAATTTTGCGCAAAATTTGAGTAGGCTGTTCGTGTGTTAGCTCACTCGAATGAGCGCGTTTTTTTAGCCAGATGCACTATTGAAGTTTTGAAAGTTTTTTTATCGATGCCCTTTTACAGGGCCTCTAAAGTCCGAATTTACTAAATTTTTCGTTAAAAAATTCACTGTAGCTTCTTAAACATAACCATTCCGGATAATCTAAAACTGTATTCAGGATTAGCTAAAAAGTCTGCAAAAGATCGGCTTGGTCCGAAATGCGAAGTCCACCTTTGGCTTCTTGTCTTTTTCTTGTTAGACACTTTGGATCATGTCTGTACTTAAGTTGAAAGCTTTTTCAAAAAAAATTTTATCCATTTGATTCACACAAATAAAATAATGCGCAAAATCAAAAACGACCCTAGCTGACCACAACACCGAGTTCAAATTTAATTTACAGTAGTAGGTCGAACCGTAATTTCGTCAACAACGGAAAACAGGAAAAATATTCCAAAACATTTGACTACGGGATTCAACACAAATCCGAACAAAAGTGTAGCCGCTTATTGCAATAAAAACACCGGGATTTGGGGAGTGGGGGGACTAGCCGGAAAACAGCTCCACTACCTGTAATGGACCGGGGGGCGTATTGGGTACCGGATTCACGCATTAGTGGCGAATTTGACTAGGAATAGGCGGATTGGTGGAGTGGGTTTTGGAGGGTTTTTTTAATATGAAAATTTGCGCTATTTTGAATGGGTTTTTTATCGAAAAATATATTAGTTTGGGCCTTACGACCTAGATAAAATTTCTGAAAAATTATGTGAATTTTTCAATTTTTCACATCGTAAAAATAATTTTTTGGATCTGGATTTTTTAAAGCTGTAAAAATTAAAGAACTTCAAGTAAAAATCCGTAAAATTAAATTAGAATCTAATTCGGTCCAAAAAAATGCGCAAATTTCAAATTTTTCCAGGTACAAACCCCCTCCAATCCCACCCCAATCATCGCCGGAGGAAAAGCAAGCACCAAAATCAATAAATGTTTTTTTTGACAAGTTCTGGAATAATTGCACTGCCGGGAATCGCTAGGCCTAACAAGCATGGCTATATACAGTAGATGAACATCTCGAGCAAGGCGGAAATCACAAAAGTGCAAATAGAAAATAGAAAAATATGAAAAATACAGAAAACATCTTTCCTAGGATTATTGAGACATTTAGGGGACGGACCGGGAGTTGCCGTGGGTCTGCTTGGCGTCCATTTGGATGGTGATACCGTTGGATTTGCTCTCGAGTCTTCGGGCTAAAAATATAGGATGTAGGAGATGTTCTTTCTGGCGCTGTAGATCTCTCTCTCCCTCTCTCTCTCTCTCCTTCTTTCTCAGTCTCAGCCGACTCACCTCCTCGTCCTTTTGCGTCTCCTCCTCCTGTTTCGGAATAACGCCCACGATTCCGGAAGTCAGCTTCCGATCGCCTTTAGCCGGCAAGACACCTCTCAGGTAGATATGAGCCAAGGCATCTCGTAGCTAAAATTAAAGTACTATTGCGATACCCTAAAATCGATACCTCTTTTAACCCAACAACTCCAATCAGCCGCCCTCTATCGCTGACGTAGGCATGGGAGAGGCCAAGGAGCGAGAAGAGACTGTGGACCTGAAAAATATGGTTAGGGTGGCTAGCTCTCTCTCTGTCTCTCTCTCTCGCGCTCTCTCTCTCGTCGCACCACTCACTTTGTAAAGTGATGACCCGTGCACAAGCTGGAATGGTGCGGAATCGATGGCAATCTCATCCAAGTCGATCGTCCGGTTGAGCAGCTCCTCCTCGCTTTGGTCCTAGAATTGGAGAACTTTCGGGAGCTTGAATTCGCGGAATCAATTTAATTTCTCAATACCAAACAACCGTCAATAGTAGTGCACTGGAAACGATCTAACCTACCTTGTGGAGTTCGGTGTTAGACGGTCGCGTAAAGACGGCGTGTAGCGGAACGTTGTTCGGTGCATGTAGGGGTGAGATGCTGAAAGTGTTGATTGAAATTGGTCTTGGCTTAGGCTTAGGCATAGGCCTAGGCTTAGGCTTAGGCTTAGGCTAGGAACCCCAGAGCTTGGGCTTCAGGCTTAGGCTTGGAAGCAGGCTTAGGCTTAGGCGAACACTTGGCCTTTCTGGCTCACCTCAAATGGGTATTCCCGTTCGACGTCCGATCCGGCACGATGTCGTACTGCTCCTCCTCCCGATTGCCGAGCATTGGCGCGCTCTGAAAATTTTTATGTTTAGAAAAATCTTCTTTTTCTAATTTTACGGACCAAAACAAAATAAATAATATCTATTGCAGAGAAAAATCGGTGGGTTTTTGGGGAAATGGAATGAGCACGGAAAACTACCGACAAATCAACTACTCTCACCTTTGCGCCCAGCAATTTTTTCGCCTGCTACAAGAGAAAATTTCATAAAATTTACATCTTAGCCCTCTAAAGAGGCTAGAAAGCACGAGAATCGACCCCTACCATCGGCTAGGTCTAGATAGCTACGCGACACGGCAAAATACGGGGTTGATTTAATTTTCACCACTGATTTCTGCGATGAGACTTTTGCGAAAAATCGGAGTGCCGAGCGCGTTGGAAAGGCGTATTTTGGCGTGTCACGTAGTTATCGACACCTAGTGCATCGCAGGGGTCGATTTTACACTGCCCAGTACCCTTAGCCATTTGATATGCGTTTTTCTTGACATTTTCCATGCAAATAGATCCTCAGAAAATGCCACAAACCTCTGCCGATCGATTCGAAGCGGCGCGGTGAAGCGCTTTTTCCGCTATCCGCTGCTCTTGCTCCTGGCGACGGGCCGAGTTCCGCTTTGAGAGCCTAAAGCTTGGATGAAGCGCTGTATTGGTAGCTTTTGGTCCTGATCAAAACAAACGCAAGATACAACTGGACGTATAGGACGGCCCAGCCATTTTATTAGACGGCAACAGGAACTGAGGGACACACGGGTTTTAGGCCGGAAACCACGGAAATCAGGGACGGTTAGTCAAGTAATGAACTTAAAGCACCAAAGATAGATTTTGACAAAAATTTTGACACTGCTTCAATTACCTAGTCAAATTAGACGAATTAGAATAGGGATAAATTAAAATTTTTGCTTTGAAGATTCGTTTTTGGAACCGAATTTCATCTGATTTTTAATTTTCAACGATTAATAACGAGTAACGAAACTTTCCTCCGAGCAAGATATTGCTATAAGTTATTTTATTATTTAAGTATTAAATTTTTTAGAAAAAGTGATTTTTCTAAATTCACATTTTTTACTTTTCAATGACGATTATTGCTTTTTCAGGAACCAAATTAATTAGAATTATTATTATTATTTACTTCCGAAAATTTACCTTGTCATCAAAAAAGTGTAAAACCCAGATTTTTAAAGGGGCAAAACTTTGAAAAACAGTGCTAAATCCTTCAAAGAAATTTTTTTCTTTTTGTATTTTGAGTAATAAGTAATTTATTTAGCTAATATGATCGGTATATAGGTGTATTAAATTTATATAAGCCTGTTTAATATTATTATTCTTATTTCTGAAAAAACCGATTTTTTTTATTAACTGAAAGTGCAGAATAGGGTGTCGAAAGCGTGATGAAAGAAGCAGATTACGGTGTGGAAGGGGTGTGGTGTATAGTAATTGTGAGGAGGTGGTTGGGGCTGAATTGCCGCTTTCCAGCTAAATCCCAATTTTCTGGGGCCAGGAGTCGGCTTTACCTGCTTCCGGCGACTTGAATTGCCGATAGCGTGCTAGGAGGCAGGGCAGTTATGAGGTTTGGGATTTTATTATTTGCATCCGGGGTTGCTAAGGGGGTTTTTGTCGAGGGTTTAAAGGGACCGGGAAGTCAAAGAATGGCTGTAGTTTTAGGATCTTTAACGAGCTGATTTCTTCATGCATTAATAGGATTGAAAACGTTTTAAAGTGGACCGCCTAAACTTCTAAAAAAGCAAATTCTGACTTCACCGTCCCTTTTAAAAACAAATATTAGACACGAAATGGCACGCTAAATATATGGACAAGTTAAGACACACGTAGTTGTTTTTAGTACACATTTTGCTGTCAATTTAGGCAATTTTTACATCATTTGAATTAGAAATCTTTTCTTAGTTTTTTAAAGTTTTGCAAGCTAGCTATATAGTTAGAAAATTCTATCCAAAGAAGTTGATGGATTTCTAGGCTATTTTTAAGTAGTTAAAGCTATATTAAAGTTAGGGAAATGAAGTGGGAAATGAGACAATCGACCCGTTGCATTGACTAGGCCTAGACAGCTACGCGGCACGCCTAATTACGCGTGAATTTAGTTCCTACGAGCCCTAAAAACCGACATCGGAGCAGATATCCAAATGGGCTTCCACTCGTGTTTGGCATGTCTTGTAGCTGTCTAGACCTAGTGGATAGCAAAGGGTCGATTCTCCCACTTCCAACTCCTTTTAATGGACTCGGGTTAGAAAAACGCTAAAAGTTGATGCTCACCTCATCGACGTCCTTCTGATCGTGTTGATGATGTCTGCCGGAGTGAGTCGGCTTTGCTTGCTATCTTGTTGAGAGACAGGCACATGACGTCTGAGGAAGCATCACCAGGTACCGTTTTGCTTCGGAGCCGAGGAGGAGTTTTGTGGCTAAAACGAACTCATACTGTGTTGCTTTACTGTCTTCCCGTAGCCCTATCTCCCACACACACACTCTCTCCCTCTCTCTCTCTCTCTCTCTCTCTCTCTGTCGTTCTCTTACCGTGATCAGTGACAATCGACCAGCTTCTCAGATGAGGTGCAGATATTTAGAACCTCCTTCAACTCGCGAACATCACATTCTTAGTGATGTAGATGACGTGCTTCCACCATGATCTGCTCGACCTTGACGGTGTGCACACTGAAAAAAAAAGTTATTTGGGAGAGCGAGAGAGAGAGAGGGAAAGAGAGAGAACGAGGGAGAGAGAAAGAGAGAGAGAGAGAGCGTGTGTGTCAGAGAGAAAGCTAAGGAAGAAGACGACAAACGCACCTGAATCGACTCGGCGGCAACTCGGGCAAGTACGGGTACTTCTTGACCCGGATGATGCTCTCGTAAATTGACGGTTGCAAGAACTTGCAGATGGCGTTGCCCATCAACATTGCGATCTACAAAAATATTCACATCGAAATTATAGGATTTAAAAGGTAAGTAAGAGCCTTGAAAACATACCAAAACCGGAAGTATCGGGGTCAGCTGCCCCGTCAACTCGCAGACAATCACCGCCACCGAGAGGGTGTGGTGTGTAACCGGTGTAGGCAGCAGCGCCTGGAAAACGCTCTTGTAAAAACGCGAGAGAGAGGGGAGTGAGAGAGAGCGAGAGAAAGAGAGAAACGCTCACCAACAACGGCATACAGTCCCGGATAAATCGGAGGACCGCCCGCGCCGCGCAGCCCGTCCGGGAAGAGCAGCTGAAAAAAAAGAGAGTTTTTAGTCAAGTTATTCATTTTAAAGGTACTAGGGAGTCGCAAAAACAAGAGATTACGCTACTGGTCATCTTATTTAGTTATCAAAAACATCTGGAAAAAGGTGGGGAGAAGGTGGGACTTTTAGTGTGGTAAACCAGGTTTTCGGAGATTTTTATGGTTTTTGCCCTGAAATTCATCCTAGAAAAGAACGTATTTAAATAAAACAAACCTGCATGAATTCCCCCGTCATCCGCCCGCTCGCCGCTCCGATGATGAAAGAGGGGACAAAGACTCCTGCTGGCACGTT
>CATQJA010002356.1:0-13178 GCA_958295435.1 Mesorhabditis spiculigera
AGAAAGGTTGGAGAAAACGTTATTTCAGCTCCACCGCGGCTTAAACATCATTTCTCTATGCTTGCAATTGATTGCTGTCTTGCTTATCTTCTATCAGAGTGGCTGGGTGTGGTACGAGTGTAGCTATGAATGCGATCTGCAGTCAGGGAACCAGCAAGTCACCACGGGAAGCTCACGATAATTTCCTGGTTAACGAAACTCGGGCTGGATTCCCTATACCGGTTGGAATTCCATAGATAGAAAATAAGCTTCCGGAATTCCAGAATTGTGCCCGGGGTTAAGAACTTGTAAAAGTGGATAAGATAAATTTTTTTGCCTTTGCCCAGGCTCTCGCCAAGAAAATGCACGCGATGATCGGTGGTCTGGCGACGGTGTTGGCCATACTGAATCCAATGATCGCACTCGGCCGACCAGCCCCAGATTCCAGGTAAGCAGCTTTACACGGAAATTTCGATACTCCAATGCGTTGCCATTTCAGCACTCGTCCATTCTTCAATTGGTTGCACTGGGGGCTTGGACTGGGCGGATGGGGATGTGCGAGTATTTTTTTCATTATTAACCAGGGTTGAAAAGCCGCTTCGCGACTTTTCAACCCTGGCTCCGTTTGACCCCATTTTATCTTTCAATTTGCATAATTGTCCTAAATTCTGATGACAAAAAAAAAATGAAAAGACAACCTCTCCATTACATTTGTATAGGCGAATCCCAACTTCTGGGCTATGCTAATTATTCCTAACAAAGAATTTTTCACAAAAACTTGAATTTAATGTCGAAAATAGTTGATTTTGTTGAATCTATTATGCGTGCAGTCATCTCCAGGCCGTTACGCACCTAATGACGTATCATACATACCTTAAAATTCATCCCCTAGCGAGATATCCTCCGGACAGACGGACGGAAGTGGATGCAAAGTGGCACACACAGACACTATTTTTTTATATATAGTAGGATCCGGCAGTCAAAACCCGCTTGGCACTGGAAGTTAAGCTTACAAGGGAAATTGAGGTGTGAATGGCTCGCGTCCTTGCGTAATGGTCTAGAATTTACTGCACAAAAGCAAGGGTTTGAAAGAATACTTTTCAAGAGCCACAGGGACGACTTCTACTATGCTTCACAAATTATATGATTGCAGGTTTAACGATTCTGCTGTCTGTACCGCTCGGCAAGACTGGGCTCTACGCGACATATGGGCCAATTCCTTTTTACATAATGGTAAATACTCATGTCCAATTCCTAATGTTTCTTAAAGGCGCATAGGAGAGATCGGCATGGGTGGGGGCACGCTGCTCCCCGCATGTCTTTTCGTTCGTAAATTTTGTTAAATCGAAAATGCTGAGCTGTCGAGAATCGAAAATCGATAGTTTCGACTCAATTTTTGCCGTCGGTGGGCTTATTTTAAAGGGATAACGCAAGCAGCAGTCCACGTTTTAAGTGGATTCCAGGAACTTTGCCAGATTTGGGCGGTTGTGCGCTTATTTGCCTTGCCAGCGCTAATCAGCAAATCAGCGCACTAATGAGAGGATTCGAGGCTCGCAGATGTGATAACGCGCGCCCTCACTATGGCTGTCTTTGTCAGGCTATCTTTTGGGCGGGCAAGGGCCTTTTTGGTGTCGGTTCCAGGAGTCCAAGTATCACTTAAGTTAGCTTTCTGCCTTGCGATTTCCCTTTAACGAATTTTTTTTGTCTACGGTGCTCCATTTTCGGAAACTTTTTCACGCTGCCCCCTCCGAAATGTCGCTGCTGCCCAGAAAACTTATGGTCAGCTAGGCCCCTGGTTTCTTAGCTGGCATTTCCTAGGCGTCGCTTTGAAAGTTACGTTTTAGTGTTCCTATCTACTGTTCTTCGTTGCCATCAACATCGCACTCCAGATAGTAACGACGAGCCATGAGGCGCGCCAAGAAAAAGCCGGCGGGTCTTGAAAGCGATAGTCACGTGCCATCATTTAGAAGCCGAAAGTAGCCACCGTTTTGTCGTCGGCCACTCAGGTATGGCATTGTCGATAGTCAATGGGCCAGCTACCGTGATACCGGCCTCAAAACCCACGGTAGGTGTCTTACCATTAGAGGAGCTAGGAAGTCATTTGTCTTTGCGGGGGATAAGACCAACCCGTTAGAAAACGAAGGGATTACTGCCCCAACAAACCCCCAGGAAATATCTCTCAGGCAAAAGAGAATGTGATCTCAAAAGGGTAGTGTTTTGGTTTACTTCATCAAAAAGAGGAGAATTCAAATAAAACTTCTCCAAAACAACATGGTTCCTGCCCGCAACCAAAATTCAGCACATTCACAGCAGGCCTTAATCGGTTATAGCTATTCCTAAGCATAAAAACTTTACAAAATTTAATAAAAAAATGTAATTTTAGATCGAAAAATTATTTTTTTTCGGCCCAAAAATGACTAAATTTTCGATTTTTGCAAGCGTTTTTCTAACTTTTTAAAGCGTTTTTCCGATTCAAATAGGCTTAAATTTTGCTAAAAACAATGTGAAAACACTTCTATTTGATTACTACCCGCCACCAGGGCCGACAGGAAAAAAGTTGGTTTCTCTTCTTTTAAAATTCTTCCCCCCGGAATACACAAGAATCTTGAATTCTCCTCTTTTTGATGAAGTAAACCAAAACACTCCCTTTTGAGCCCCTTTTCCCCCATTATCAATTGAACCTTTTTAGAAAAGCACTTGTCCGTTATTTCTGCTGTTGCTACACGTCGTGATATCCATGGTAGTTGTTATGGGCCTCACCGCCTTACTGCTCAAAAGCCTATGGTCCCATTCTCCCTGATCTCAAATAAATCAATAATTGACAAAAATTGTTATGAATAGTTCATTGTCAGAAAATCACTGGCTATGCCAAAACCTAACAAGGAATGGTCACAGCTCGCCATCGAATTACGAGTCGTCATCGATTTGCACATACTGATAGAGCTCGACAAGACGAATCGATCGACTTTCAGCTGCTGATATAGTAACACCATCGTTTTAAAATTTTCCTAACGCTTCTGTTTACGGCTAGTTAAACCGCTCAATATTGGTTGCCACTGGTCTAATAGCGGACTTCGTGAGCTTCATTTTTACACCCTACATGTCCCCCTAGCTCAGCAAAAGTTCCATTTTTTCACTTCAAGGTTTTCTACTTTTTCAAAAATGTTCAAAATTTACAACGAGGGGTTGCCAAAAATCATAGAAAGCAATCATGTAATGAGTTGGTCGTTGCCGGTAGCCGATCAGATGATATCCGACGTTAATGCAGGAAACTGGCACAATATGCCTGGTTGACCCCGCAACTCGCACCTACGCAAATATTTCACCACACTAGGGTTGTTTCTCGGAACAGACCGAGATTCGGAACTTTCGGAACAAAGACTGGTCGGAACGTTCCGAGATTCGCGTGTTCCGGCTGTTCCGAGATTCGGAACATTCCGAGATTCAAATATTGCGGTTGTTCCGAGATTCATAGTGTTCCGGCTGTTCCGAGATTCGGAACGTTCCGAGATTTGGCTGTTCCGACTGTTCCGAGATTCGGAACAGTCCGAGATTGAGCTGTTCCGAGATTCAAATTTTTTCGCATGTAAATTTCGATTTCGTGTAAATTGTGTAGATTGCATGTAACTGTTTCGATTTTGCCGTGACACGGCAGTGTGGGCGCAACTGAACACTTAATTCCGTCGATGGTTAGATATTGAATCTGGAAATTAAGGAAATGAGAACGAATTGGGGGATCGAATCGAATCGAAATTCAGTCGTGTTTGGAAATTTACATGCGAAAAAATTTGAATCTCGGAGCAGCCGAATCTCGGACTGTTCCGAATCTCGGAACAGTCGGAACAGCCAAATCTCGGAACGTTCCGAATCTCGGAACAGTCGGAACACTATGAATCTCGGAACAACCGCAATATTTGAATCTCGGAATGTTCCGAATCTCGGAACAGCCGGAACACGCGAATCTCGAACGTTCCGACATTCGGAACAGTCGGAACGGTTGCTGTTCCGAATGTTCCGAATCTCGGCCTGTTCCGAGAAACAACCCTACACCACACTAATGCCAGCAGTATCATCACGACGATACCCGACAACAAGATTTGAGACTCTGTAACAAGGTGCAGTTGTGTGTCTGTGTATTATGATGTACACTGCTGGACATAATTATTGACTCAGTGAAAAATTTTCAAAATCTCAATTTCTAGGAGGTTTCGTGAAAAGTGTGCACTTTGCAGAGATTCGCCCTACGACTCATCTTGTAGCATTTTCCAGGCTTTCGAATGGTGTACAGGGTGTCCCAAAAAAAACGACCCATCTGGCATTTCGCCGTATTACACCCAATCGGCCCCAAATTTGGACCAGGGGTGTATCATACCCTAAATAACAACAATCCTGACTGATAGCCCCGTAGCTATAGTAGTTCTCGAGTTATGGCAAAAATAAACTTTATTTTCCATTTTTCATAGGGTTTTCGTGGAATTAGACCCCCTAAACATTAAGTGAAAATGATCCGGTGGCCCTTCTTTACCTTAAGAAATTTTTTCCAGAGCAAAATTAATTAAATAAGCTTCGATTCAAGCTATTTTTACTACGCAAAATTACCCAAGTTCTTAAGCGAAATTAGGGATTCGCAGCCGGATGTCGATGCAAATCGATGCAAAGTCCAAAAAGATAGCCGAAAAAACTGTTTAGAATTGCGTCAAAAACAGTATTTTCGTTATAACTCGAGAACGACTGTAGCTACGGGGCTAAAAGTCAGGATTGTTGTTATTTAGGGTCTGATACACCTCTGGTCCAAATTTGGGTCCGGTTGGATGTAACACGGCGAAATGCCAGATGGGTCGTTTTTTTTGGGACACCCTGTATAGATCATCGGGATTGTCAATTCCCGTGCCCCGGAATAGCGTCCGGAAGGCGCCGAAGCGCCAATTCGCTCTGAATTGAGCATGTGGGTGTACGAGCTGCTATTGCGTGAAGGAGGGCGATGTGACGGCCGAGCCAATCAGCACCCCGGAATCAGCGCTTCCAGGCGCTTCGAATCGTCGCTTACTTTGATCGCAGCGAATCGTGTCACCAAAAATCGTCCCGAAAACAGTTTCGTATGTAACCCGGGAGGCCCTGGTTTAGCTACGTTTGTTTGAAACTTTTAATTTTGATGGTTTACGAGGTGGACAGAGATACAGCACTTCCGGAAATCATGATTTACATGTGAAAAATTAGAATTCCCGGGAAACTTAGGACCAGTCCCGGACTGGTATACTTCGTTCTGGGGTCGGCAGATATGTAACGGATTAGATCTTTCTACTTGGTTTTCAGCTTAAGCCTTGGCTTATCTTCGCTTTAACTATCCCGAAGCTAAGCTTATCTTCAGCTTGAAATTGTCTTACAAGGTCAAAAGCGGGTTATAATAAGCTTACAAGCTTGTTAGCTTAGCTTACGCCTGGCTCAGGCTTCGCTTTTATGAAGCTAAGCATAGGCTTGAGATTAGCTGAGCTTTCCCAGAGGCCTCCAGCTTAACAAAACGAGATTTGGAGCGTCTTGTAGTCAAAATCCGGACTGCCCCCCCCAAGTGCAGTAGCACCGGAGAGAGAGAGAGAGAGAGAGAGAGAGAGAGAGAGAGAGATTGAGGGAGAGAGAAGGAGATAGAGAGAGCGGCCGAAGGGGGTATTGGCCATGGGGGCAGCGAGTGATCGTTGGATATCCAGAGAATACGGGGTGCAGAGAGCGCAATGGGAAATCCAAAGGTCTTGCTGCCAGGTGGGTGCCCGGGAATTGCCCCGCTTCCCCCTAGATCTCGGCTTCTATCAGGTTGGAACGAAAGTTCTATCGCCGAGATTTTGGAAGGCTGGCTAAATTCGTAGATAGCTCCATTCTGCACATCCGATATGTCATTTTGTAGCTCTCGGCCTGAATGGTTCCGGGAGAAGGGTCCTGGGTCCTCAAAATCAAGCACGGCCGAGATACAGGCCCAAGAAGATTTTTCAAAAATTACGAGAAAGTGTTTTTACAAGTTATCTCTGCATAGAGACATTTGCATGTGGTACCTTTAACGCCGTTCGATAGCTCTCGAGGAGTAGCTATCAATAGATGTTGAGATCATCAAAATTGGACACTGGATGGCCGAGATATGTCCTCTTGAAGTTTGACCCATTTCTTAGAACTTTTCTCAAAATCACATACATTTCCAAACATTTGACGGACAGGTGCCGAAAATTACCGCTTTATTTTTGGACTAGCGGAGAGGATTCTGAAAAAAAGGGGAAATCGATCGAGGAGAAGCCGTTGGGGTAGAGGAGGGCGGAGCCAGCTGGAATATGTCGGAAAAACGAGGGTAAGGACAGGAGGAAGCTGTCTACAGAGAGAATATGCTAGTAAAATAAGGCAAGTTATCTTTCCTGATGAAAACCAATTTTTTACTGGTGTTGGAAGTTGGAGAGAAGAGGGGGAGAGAGATGGAGAGAGAGCGAGACAGAAAGAGAAAGAGAGAGCGAGAGAGAGAGAGAGAGAGAGAGAGAGAGAGAGAGAGAGGAGAGAGGAGAGAGAGGAGAGAGAGAGAGAGGAAAGCGAGACAGAGAGAGAGAAAGAGAGAGGGAGAGAGAGAAGGCAAAGCTACTTAAATTTCTCTCCAAATTCTGATAACAAACACTAATAATTAAAGCATAATACCCGGTGTACCAGCAAATAGCGTCTTCCTCCATGCAAAGCCCCCTCGACAAAACTGTTTGGTTCCGAGACTGAAGCTGAAGGAAAATCGGATACCGGGTGGGTTGTAAGCCTTAGGGAATGAGTGTGGTGTGAATGAGGCGAGGGCCCCTCCTAGAAAAGAGCTGTGGGCCCTCTGTGGTGCCCCATTCTACCCTCTTTTCCTGCTCTCTTTTTGGAGAGCCTCTTCTGCCTTCGTCCCCGGGGCACCCCACCGATCAATCCTCCAGAAAAAAACCCACGCCACGTCGTTAAAAGACCCATGGAGGAATTCTGGGTGGCCAGCGACGGAATCCCCTACAAAAACACCATTTAATAATTGGGCCCCTTATAATTACTCAGAAATCGGAACACATAGGGGTACTGGACTGTTAGGTTGAGGGGATGGTGCTTTGCCTTTAACGGGGGGGCGGCGGGGTTAACGGGAGGGGAGCTAATTTTTATTTTTCCGCCGCTATGTGTTGATAATAACGAGTTGATTTTTAGTATGAATCAGGTTTCTCGAAAGTTATAAAAAAACCTTTTAGAAATTTTTGAAAAATCGAAACTGTTGACCTTTTTTCGCCATTTTTCATTCTTTTTTGACCAAAACATCCAAAATTTTCGAAAATAATGATAATTTTATTATGAACTAATTATAATTATCACTAAAAAGTATTGATTGAACTTGGTCGCTGAAAACTGCGCCTCAGGGCTAAGAATCAAGCTAGCAGTTCAGGCTGGCGCCCCGGGCTTTAGAACGACGATAGCCTTTCAACTAGCGCCACACACCACGCCACCTCAACCAGGCCGGCCCCTGAAGCTAGCGTCGCAGGCTTAGGAAGAAAGTTAGCCGATCAAGCTAGCGCGGGAGGCTTATGATGGAAGCTGCGATCTGAAGTTTGCGCCGCAAACCTAGAGACAGAACTAGCCGCTCCAGCCTGCACCGAAGGCTTAAGTATGAAGCTAGCCTCACAAGCTTGCGCCGCAGGCTTGGAGTCGAAGCTAGCGTCTCCAGCTAGGCTAAAGAAAGCTACCATTACAAGCTAGCGCCGCAAGCTTCTAGGCGGAACCTGTCAAACTAGCGCAGCAAGCTTCGGAAAGAAGAAGGCCGCTGAATTTTGCGCCGCAGGCTTTAGAGCGAAGCTAGGCGGGGAATAAAGCTAACCTTTCAAACTCGCGCCGCCGCTTAGACAGGCAGAAGCTTCCGCAAGCAGCAAGATGCTCAACCTGGCGCCGCAGCCCAAGAGAAGATTCTTTCGATGGTTGCATTATGTTTTCGGCGAACCTTTGATACCATTCGACAGAGCAGCACAAACTGTACAAATAATATGAATTTCATCACAACTGAACCTAATACCAAATAGTTACAGCTAAAACTAACAAAACTGTTTAAAAAGTGGTTTTTAGGCTTTTTTTCACATTATTGCCGAATTTTTCGACATTTCGACATCGCGATTCGATAGAGCAGCAAAAAACCTACTAAATGTCCAAATTTCAGTTTAAAAGAATGTATTATACCAAAGTTATAAAAGAAACAGGATTAGTTGTGGATGCTACGCCGTAAAACCGAGCCGCTCGGTTTTTTCGAGCCGTGGAACCGAGCCGAGCTAATTTCCCAACACTAGGAGAGTCCCGAAGCGGCATTTCTCTGAACCTATTATCCTAAATAATATCATCTGAAGATACTAAAAAATCCTTTTATCGCTTATAAGACGGACTTTCATAATAACTCAGACCGCTAAAGTTATCTAAAGTTGCACAGTCCCAAAACCCTTTTTATATTCGAAAAAATGTGACATTTGACTAAGATCTCTGGCAACGGCCGAAAACATACCAAGAGTAAACTAGTTTATAGTTTAAAAAGAAGATTTGAAAACTTTTTATTCCTCGGAAACGACTAGCACTATTAAACATAGCGAGATTTTATTAAGGAACAACTAAAAAGTTAGTTAAAGAAAGTGACTAACACTAATTGTAACACTAACAGTCCGGACCCAATCTCCACCAGTGTCTTGGCTATGATTCCTAGATTTTGAATCTCTTAGTTTTTTCTAATCTTTCGTTACACAACGTCAAATATTTTAATGACTTACTATGCTTGATAGGCGCTGGGGTTCTTCAACGCGGTACCGATGACACGCGAAGGCTTGCGCCCGTTCTGCCAGCATTACCTGAAAATTATTGTGAACTAAACGGGCAGCTATAAATATCAAATTGGCCCTAACTTTTGAATTTCCGGGTATTAATGCTTGAATAATATTTCCGACGTTGTTAAGATTTAGGCTTAGGCTTAGGCTTAGGCTTAGGCTTAGGCTTAGGCTTAGGCTTAGGCTTAGGCTTAGGCTTAGGCTTAGGCTTAGGCTTAGGCTTAGGCTTAGGCTTAGGCTTAGGCTTAGGCTTAGGCTTAGGCTTAGGCTTAGGCTTAGGCTTAGGCTTAGGCTTAGGCTTAGGCTTAGCTTAGGCTTAGGCTTAGAGCTTAGGCTTGTGGCTTAGGCTTAGGCTAGGCTTAAGCTTAGGCTTAGGCAGGCTTAGGCTTAGGCTTAGGCTGGGCTTGGGCTTAGGCTGGGCTTAGGCTTAGGCTTGGGCTTAGGCTTAGGCTTAGGCTTAGGCTTAGGCTTAGGCTTAGGCTTAGGCTTAGGCTTAGGCTTAGGCTTAGGCTTAGGCTTAGGCTTAGGCTTGGAGCTTAGGCTTGGAAGCTTAGGCTTAGGCTTAGGCTTAGGCTTAGGCTTAGGCTTAGGCTTAGGCTTAGGCTTAGGCTTAGGCTTGGGCTTAGGCTTAGGCTTAGGCTTAGGCTTAGGCTTAGGCTTAGGCTTAGGCTTAGGCTTAGGCTTAGGCTTAGGCTTAGGCTTAGGCTTAGGCTTAGGCTTAGGCTAGGCTTAGGCTTAGGCTTAGGCTTAGGCTTAGGCTTAGGCTTAGGCTTAGGCTTAGGCTTAGGCTTAGGCTTAGGCTTAGGCTTAGGCTTAGCTTAGGCTTAGGCTTAGGCTTAGGCTTAGGCTTAGGCTTAGGCTTAGCTAGGCTTAGGCTTAGGCTTGTTAGCTTAGGCTTAGGCTTAGGCTTAGGCTTAGGCTTAGGCTTAGGCTTAGGCTTAGGCTTAGGCTTAGGCTTAGGCTTAGGCTTAGCTTAGGCTTAGGCTTAGGCTTAGGCTTAGCTTGTAGCTTAGGCTTAGGCTTAGGCTTAGGCTTAGGCTTAGGCTTAGCTTAGGCTTAGGCTTAGGCTTAGGCTTAGGCTTAGGCTTAGGCTTAGGCTTAGGCTTAGGCTTAGGCTTAGGCTTAGGCTTAGGCTTAGGCTTAGGCTTAGGCTTAGGCTTAGGCTTAGGCTTAGGCTAGGCTTAGGCTTAGAGCTTAGGCTTAGGCTTAGGCTTAGGCTTAGGCTTAGGCTTAGGCTTAGGCTTAGGCTTAGGCTTAGGCTTAGGCTTGCTAGCTTGGGCTTAGGCTTAGGCTTAGGCTTAGGCTTGGAGCTTAGCTTAGGCTTAGGCTTAGGCTTAGGCTTAGGCTTAGGCTTAGGCTTAGGCTTAGGCTTAGGCTTAGGCTTATGCTTGTGGCTTTGCTTAGGCTTAGGCTTGTAGCTTAGGCTTAGGCTTAGGCTTAGGCTTAGGCTTGGTGCTTAGGCTTAGGCTTAGGCTTAGGCTTAGGCTTAGGCTTAGGCTTAGGCTTAGCTTAGGCTTAGGCTTAGCTTAGGCTTAGGCTTAGGCTTAGGCTTAGGCTTAGGCTTAGGCTTAGGCTTAGGCTTAGGCTTAGGCTTAGGCTTAGGCTTAGGCTTAGGCTTAGGCTTAGGCTTAGGCTTAGGCTTAGCTTAGGCTTAGGCTTAGGCTTAGGCTTGTGCTTAGGCTTAGGCTTAGCTTAGGCTTAGGCTTAGGCTTAGGCTTAGGCTTAGGCTTAGGCTTAGGCTTAGGCTTAGGCTTAGCTTAGGCTTAGGCTTAGGCTTAGGCTTAGGCTTAGGCTTAGGCTTAGGCTTAGGCTTAGGCTTAGGCTTAGGCTTAGGCTTGTGCTTAGGCTTAGGCTTAGGCTTAGGGCTTTTAGGCTTAGGCTTAGGCTTAGGCTTAGGCTTAGGCTTAGGCTTAGGCTTAGGCTTAGGCTTAGGCTTAGGCTTAGGCTTAGGCTTAGGCTTAGACCTAGGCTTAGGCTTAGGCTTAGGCTTAGGCTTAGGCTTAGGCTTAGGCTTGTGCTTAGGCTTAGGCTTAGGCTTGTGCTTAGGCTTAGGCTTAGGCTTAGGCTTAGGCTTAGGCTTAGGCTTGGCTTAGGCTTAGGCTTAGGCTTAGGCTTAGGCTTAGCTTAGGCTTAGGCTTAGGCTTGAGCTTAGGCTTAGGCTTAGGCTTAGGCTTAGGCTTAGGCTTAGCTTAGGCTTAGGCTTAGGCTTAGGCTTATGCTTAGGCTTAGGCTTGTGCTTAGGCTTAGGCTTAGGCTTAGGCTTAGGCTTAGGCTTAGGCTTAGGCTTAGGCTTAGGCTTAGGCTTAGGCTTAGGCTTAGGCTTAGGCTTAGGCTTAGCTTAGGCTTAGGCTTAGGCTTAGGCTTAGGCTTAGTGCTTAGGCTTAGGCTTAGGCTTAGGCTTAGCCTTAGTGCTTAGGCTTAGGCTTAGGCTTAGGCTTAGGCTTAGGCTTAGCTTAGGCTTAGGCTTAGGCTTAGGCTTAGCTTAGGCTTAGGCTTAGCTTATAGCTTAGGCTTAGGCTTAGGCTTATGCTTAGGCTTAGGCTTAGGCTTAGGCTTAGGCTTAGGCTTAGGCTTAGGCTTAGGCTTAGGCTTAGGCTTAGGCTTAGGCTTAGGCTTAGCTTAGGCTTAGGCTTAGGCTTAGGCTTGTGCTTAGGCTTAGGCTTAGGCTTAGGCTTAGTTGCTTAGGCTTAGCTTAGGCTTAGGCTTAGGCTTAGGCTTAGGCTTAGGCTTAGTCTAGGCTTAGGCTTAGGCTTAGGCTTAGGCTTAGGCTTATGCTTAGGCTTAGGCTTAGGCTTAGGCTTGTGCTTAGCTTAGGCTTAGGCTTAGGCTTAGGCTTAGGCTTAGGCTTAGGCTTAGGCTTAGGCTTAGGCTTAGGCTTAGGCTTAGGGCTTAGGCTTAGGCTTAGGCTTAGGCTTAGGCTTAGGCTTAGGCTTATGCTTAGGCTTAGGCTTATGCTTAGGCTTAGGCTTAGGCTTTAGCTTAGGCTTAGGCTTAGGCTTAGGCTTAGGCTTAGGCTTAGGCTTAGCTTAGGCTTAGGCTTAGGCTTGTGCTTAGGCTTAGGCTTAGGCTTTTTGGCTTAGGCTTAGGCTTAGGCTTAGGCTTAGATGCTTAGGCTTAGGCTTAGGCTTAGGCTTAGGCTTAGGCTTAGGCTTAGGCTTAGGCTTAGGCTTAGGCTTAGGCTTAGGCTTAGGCTTAGGCTTAGGCTTAGTTTAGGCTAAGCTTAGGCTTAGGCTTGTGCTTAGGCTTAGGCTTAGGCTTAGGCTTAGGCTTAGGCTTAGGCTTAGGCTTAGGCTTAGCTTAGGCTTAGGCTTAGCTTAGGCTTAGGCTTAGGCTTAGCTTAGGCTTAGGCTTAGGCTTAGCTTAGCTTAGGCTTAGGCTTAGGCTTTAGGCTTAGGCTTAGGCTTAGGCTTAGGCTTAGTGCTTAGGCTTGTAGCTTAGGCTTAGGCTTAGGCTTTAGGCTTAGGCTTAGCTTAGCTTTAGGCTTAGGCTTTAGCTTGTGCTTATGCTTAGGCTTAGCTTAGCTTAGCTTAGGCTTAGTTTAGCTTAGGCTTAGGCGTAGGCTTAGGCTTAGGCTTAGGCTTAGGCTTGAAGTTAGGCTTAGGAGCACATGGGTAACTGAACAAACAGGGTTGAGTATTTTATGATGGTTTGTTTTAAGTTTTTGTTTTGTTTTCTAGGATAAATATTGTTTAAACAAATATTAATTTATCTAATGTTATTTTGGATATTTTTTAGTAGTCTTAGGTTTAATTATTATATTTTTAGTGGGTTTTTTATTATTATTTATAAGTTATTTTTGAATTTTTCTGGTGGTTTATGAAAATTTTAATTTATCTTTTATTTATTAGACTAATAATATTATTTTTTAAATGGTCTCGTTTAATTTTATTTTAATTTCTTTAGAATTTTTATAATATCTTTTATTTTATTGATTTTCCTTTTCTTTTTCCTTTAATATTTTTTATTTTATATGTATATCAGTGATTTCTAGTATTTTGGTATATTAGTCTATGTTGAGTAGAATAAAGTTTTTGGCAATGATTATTGTATATTCAGATATATAAGTTAAGTTTAAACTATTAGTTTTCAAAACTAAAAATTTTTCTATAGAGATACATTAGCATATTTAGTATATTTCTTTTTCACAGAAATGGTTTATATCTTATATAAATTGATTTTGGTTTTAGAAGGTTTAAGATGGTAATATTAGAATTTAATTTATTCTAGTAGGACAATAAATTTTTATCTCGGCAGTGTAAATAATTTGTAGAAAAATTGTTCCAGAATAATCGGTTAGGCTTTTAAAATTTTTACTTTAATTGTTTTGTATAAATATTGTAGGGTTGTTGTTTGAAGTTCTTTGGTAGAATA